>VZTO01028139.1:0-93263 GCA_013400615.1 Syrrhaptes paradoxus | reverse complement strand
CGGCGGGGAGGCGGCGGCGGCAGGAGCGGGGCGGCGGGGGACGGCGGGCGGCCTCGGCGACCCCGAACAGGGCTCCTTGGCCCTGGGCACGGGCACCGACCGCGACGGGACGCTGCTGCTGGAAGGCGGCGGGAAGGAGGAGGGCGGCAAACGGACCCCCCCGGGGCTGGGGCTGCTGGCGAAGACTCCCTTGAGCCGCCCGGTGAAGCGGAACCACGCCAAGTACCGCCGCGTCCAAACTTTGATCTACGACGCCCTGGAGCGGCCCCGCGGCTGGGCGCTGCTCTATCACGCCTTCGTGTGAGTAAAACGCGGGCGCGGTGTTCCCACGGGGCGCGGAGCGGGGGCTCCCCCGCGGGGGGTGCGTTCCGGGTCTGTGGGGGGTGGGTGCCCCGGGGGCTGCCCCCGGGAGATGCGCCCGGAGCCGCCGTTTTGCTTTATCATTCTCGGGGTAAGGTAGTCCTGGGGGAGGGGGGGGTTCGCTTCAGTCAAGGGTCGTCTTACGGGGTATGCTGCCTCAGCATCTTTGATTTATTTTAGTTTTATTTTCTGTTGTCGGGTTTTCCAAAACGAGCAGCTTCTTTTAAGTCTGTGGCTCTCCCTTGTGTGTGTACCCGCGTTGCCGTGGAGCGGCTTGCCTCAGCCTGTGTGTGTTAGACCCTGGAAAAGGGGTGCCAGAAGGAGCAAGCTCTGAGTAGTGCTAAGGCTCGAAGGGCTTAAGGGGACACTGCCGGCTTCGGTTTAGCCTAGAGCATTGCATACGGTTAAAGAAGCTGTTCTAAACCTTGAGTGAACCGACTCTTTCAGCAGTTGAAAGTGTCAAATGAAAACCACTGGGTTTTGGTCCAATGAGCATCACCACCCTGCAGTGCACAAAACCCGAGCATTGCAGCACTGTCAGACAGAAACTTAAACTGGCCACAAGCGAGCTGAGATGAAACAAACTCGTTTTGTGGTCCAGAGGTGACAGGGCAAGTTCATCACCACTGGTTTGCATTCCTAAAAATTCAGTTCCCTGAAGTTTTCATAAGGAATATAGAAAAAATAAATCTGTTTAGAGCATACAATGGAGTTGGCGGAGTCCTATTAAAATAAGTGTGGTTTTTAGTGTTGTGAATATGTTTGAAAGACCAAAGGATTATCAGTGATCATGGTGTTACTGTTTTTCTTTAGTGCTATAACATGTACAGAGCTCTCTGTGAGAGAGGATTTAAGCAGTGATTCCTGAAATGGGTTTATTTGCCAAAGACAAACAAAGTGATCTAGGCTACATGGTCTGTGAGCCTGGAGATGGATCTTGGGAAGTTCTGATCATTGGTGTAGTCCTTGCACCTCCAAATAAGCACCTTGAGCGCAGGGCTGTGATTTTACCTTCAGGTGAATTTCTCGATGTTTGCAGGGATTTAGCCCTGAGCAAGGAGGAAAAGTCAGTGTTCACTGCTGAAGTGCTGCTGTGTACCACTCACTCATTGCTGCTCCCCTCTTTTCAGTGTTTTCATAAAGTGCGTCTTGGGACAAGGGTTCCTGCTTTCCAGCTTAATTTCTGTGAAAATGTGGACACTGGATGTCGCGACATTTTTTTAGTTCTTTCACCCTTTTTTGCCATAGGAGAACTCCCTGCTAGCAGGCAGAGAGTGGGCATTTGGGGGTGTGTTATGCTGGGCAGACTCTTTGGTCCGGAGCTTGCTGTTTGATCATGCTCAGTGTTGTGTAATGCTGCTTCTTGTTGGGGAGAGCCAAGTCTGGACAGAGAGACACTCTGTTTACCCTGCCTTGGTCAGACCTCACACACTGAATGAGCGAGGCTTTAGCACACGCCAGAGCGTTATGAACAGCTAGCATCCCTTTGCAGCCAGCTGTGGCATCTGGGTCAAATCCGTGCCCAGGCTCATGTCTGGGTATAAGCAATAGGACACTGGAGGAGTCTAGAGAGGCTCAGGTGAGCTGAAAGATTCACATTTATTTGCAATGGTATGAGAATTTCCAAGTTATAATATTCACTTTAGATAGCTCTTTAGATATGTGATGAACCTGAAGATCCTTATGCAATATGGATTGCAAAAATTCAATGTAAGGTTTGGTCCTTCTTAGGACTGGACCCAATGCTCTATGTGGCCAACTTCTCTTTGGTGACTATTCAGTCCTGCAAACCTGAGATGTGAGTCTAACCTGCTCTCACAGAAGTCAATAATAGTTTTATTAAGACAATCAGTGACAAATTTAACATTAATGAAAAAAACCCCACACTTTCAGGAGTCCTTATCGTTAAAGGAAGTAAAATCCACAAATCCTGGTCTGTAAGCCCAGCACAGACATCCTGACCCTTGCCAAGCCACCCAGGGGGCTCAGCAGTCCAAGGCTGCCATTGGCCAAGCTGTGTTTCTACTTGGTCTCAGGTCCTTCTGAACTCAGCAGAAGGTGTGGGCTCTTACCTCACTGTAGGATCAAACTCTACAAAAGAAATCTGCTGAAAGTGCGTGCTGAGATCTTGCTGACAGGCTTCAGAGCTTGTTACTGCAACTGGAGAATGATGACCTGCAGTGCCATGGGGAAGCAGCACCTAAGCTGATATCCAGAGTCTTTGTTCTTGTTTTCAATTGGATTGTCTTTTAACCTTTTTCCTCCTGAAAAGGAGTCTCTCTCATGTTGGAGATGCTGCTGTAACACTGTGTAGTGCCATCCCAGCAGTCCCCCACTGCTTCTTTTCACACTAGAACAGTTTACACTTTCCCTTGGGTAGGTAAGGGATTGACAGCCTTTACGTAAAATCTACAAATTTGATGCTGTTTTAATTTTCAAAGAAAGTCCCATTTATCTTAATGACATGTTACACTTTGTCTCAGTCTTGTAACTTCACAATAAATACCATGCAACTAAAATGAAGAGTAAGAAGGTTGCTCTCATACACAAAAAAACCTCAGAAAATAAACAGCTGAGGGCCAGAAGGCATTGCAGCATGGGTGGATGTGATGAATTTCTTACAGATTCAAGCATTCAGAGTTGTTTAGTGAAGAGATGATGCACAGGACTCCAGTGCTTTGTACATCCCAGGATTTAGGAGGTGGGAAGCTGCTGTTGGAAGAGGGTTGCAACTTTCAGGACATGCTGGGGGTGTTGTGCAGGGGCAGGAAGGTGCTTTGCAGAGGTCTTTGCAAAAGCTTTGGATGACAGAACTTTTAAAAGGGTGGTACAGATGGGATCTCGTTAAATCATACAGTGATGCCCATATGGTTGCAAGGGGGTCGTGATCCTTGGTGTATCTCACTGTTATAGTGTGCACATAGATAAGGTTTGACGCAGTGCCTGTTGTAAGCGCTCACTTTGGTTTAGGTGGGGTTAGACCTACTGAAATGATTCAATCTGTTGAAATAATTCAATGAGAATGCATAAACGTGATCGGGCCCTACCAAGCCCTAGGGACAAAGATGCAGGGATGAAAGGGAGAAATTCCTGACGGCATTTTTAGTGGTCAGCTTTCCCTGGCAGTGATTTACGGAAAATGACATTACATAAGATATTTCCCTTGTGATTCTTCCTCCTTCCTTGTTCTGCACAAGTGAGTTTGTCAAAGCCTATTCTTATAGCAAAGAGAAAGGTGATTTAGTCCTAAATAAGCTGACTCTGTTTCCTTCACCATCTGAAAACATTTATTCTCTGGCAGCTCTGCTAGACAGGAGATTTACGAAACACCCATGAAGTTCTCTGCTGCGACACTGGGGTTCACAGACTTCTTGGCAATATGGCAATATCTTAATGGCATAGTTGGTAAGAGAAAATTGATTTTCCCTTGAAAAACTTCACCTCTGTAAAGCTAAAATCCTGCTGAACATTTTCAGTGAAAAAAAAAAAACCAAAACAACAAAATAAAATCTGATTTAAGCTTTGAGGTTTTTAATTTGGAAATGTCTCTTGAGGGTTGCAGGTCAGGCTAGAATCTATCCCTGCTCTTTTCTGAGCTAGTCTCCCTGTAGGTAGAACTGCTGTTCCTGTGATGGACTGTATTTTCCTTTGTGCTGAGCAGCACAATATATTGCAGGGAACCCCTGCAGTTGTGCTTCGTGGGATGTGTACTTGGTCAGGGAGACCAACTCAAGACCTGTTTGGCTCCACGAGCCATCCAAATGCTTTATTTCTGCACAGAAGCATAAATTAATAGAGTGAAAAACTGAAAACAAATAAGATTTTGTTTTTCTAGTTTATTTTTAATTGTAAGTACAAAATATTTGATGGGTAATGAACCAAGTCCAGAGGGCGTCAAAACACAGATGAAGTCTGGAATTGCTATTTGTGGAAAATTTTGAACCTGACTTGGAAGAAAAGAGAGGCTGAAGGAGAGGTAGCTAGGAAATGTTCTTATTTTCATACCACCCTCTGAGACAACTGCAGCCTCTAATTTTGTGGAAACATAAGACTACAAAAAGGCTCGGGGTTACATTTTATTTTTTGGGAAGGTGTGCAATACTGGCTGCACTCTGCTGTTGTAGATCACCACAACATACCTGCTGATGAGAGGGCAAAACCATGGGGAACACTTGAAAACCCTTCTCTATTTGCCGTGCAATCTTCTTTCAATAGCGCTTACTACCTGGAATAAAAGGAGAAGGCAGAGGAGTCATGCGATCCATCAAATCGTCAGTATTTCTGGGAAGCACCAACGAGCACCTCTCACATGACTGATCGTAGGTGGGTTGTTTGCAGAAGAGAGTGTTGTGGGACTTGGGGAACAGTTTGAAGGTCTGAAGACTTTCCATTATTTTCCTCTTTGCCCTTTGGGAGATGCTCTGTAAGATGTGCTGATCCACCCGCCTGTGTCAGCCATCTGGGGTCAGATGGGAACAGGCTTGGGGTAAAAAGGACAAATATGAATCCTCCTGTGGCCTGTTTGGCATGCACTCGTGTCTAAGTGAGTCCCCGGAGCAGCAGAGCAAGCGTGGTCCATTAGCAAGTGCCCTTTGCGTCAGTGTTCACCAATACGAGTTCTGTTTTAATTATTTATGCTAATTCATCATAATGCATGGATAAATATTCTGCAGTATACTTTGTAAAAAATAATGAAGTCTTTGTCATTGGAGACCTCACCGCACGCCTCTGCTGTTGCATCTCCACTGAGGCTTGAGAGTCCGCCTTGGGTTTGTGTGTGGTTAGTGAGATGTGACTGTATCTCCGCTGCTGGGATCAGCTGGTGTTGCAGACTCTGGACGCTGGCTGCCAAAAGCTGGGTGTTTTTTTTTTTTGCTGTTAGGAATGAGAAGGGGCAGCAGAGCCTGGGGAAGCCACAAGCAGTATAATGTGAGCAGCTTGTGATCCCTGACCATAAGCTTTGGAATCACTTCAGCAGCTCGTAGGTGCCCAGTACTTGTTTAAGCACCCAAATGACCTCTGACATTACAGACCTGGCCCTTTGGTGGGAATAGGTGTTTTTTCACCTACCGCCTCATAACTCCTTGCTGGGGCATCAGTGCTGACAGCGAGACCTGCTCCCGGAGTGGGTACCTGTGGGTGGGGTTGGTCAGCCATGGCTATGCTGCTAACTTGCTGGGCTTTGGTGCTGCTCACACCTGCTCGACGTGCTTGCGGGAGCTGCAGGCGCACAGCTGCCTGTAGCACAGGTGTGTGCTTCGGTGTCCCCCAAAACCCCTGGGGATGCAGGTCCCTGAGCACGCTTCTGGAAGTGCAATCCCCTGCTCATGCCATGCGATGTGGCCTCATCTGGATGGGCGTCGAGATCCACTGTACCCAGCGATGCATGAGGGAGGGCATCATGTGCGGGGGAGCCAGTGACAGCAAACACTCAGCAGCTGGTCTGTTGATGCTATCAGCTCAGCCCAGGAATTAGCCCCTCGGATAAAATTTAGAGCCTCTTGTGTCATTTCTATAAAGCTGAAAATCCCAGATTTCATCATTTTGACCAGAGGTGACACAGCAAAGCCCCTCCAGCAGCCAGCAAATCATATTTTTCTTCTCTTTTGAGAAACTTGGTAGTGAAGAGTAACACCATCTCAGTGCTGCACCATCAGCAGTAAAGCCCAGGACTAGATTTATTGCAGTGTCTCCAGTGCAGCAGTTGGGGTTCTGGTTGGAGGTACCATTTGGCTAATAAAAGCCATTTCGGTATCTTTTTGTGCCTTTCATTGCTCCTTATAGCAAACCTCAGGTCCTCATGGGTCACAGCAGTGTCTGGGCACCTCTGGGTCAGCTGCCTGGTGGAGAGGCCACACAGGTTTTACTTCTTGATTTAATCTGAGGTGGAGATTAGGAAGATGTTTCAAAAATGAGCAGGGAGGGGCTTTCTACACCCATTTTGCTCATATTGGTGCAGAATGTAGAAACATTCAGAACAAATCTAATGGAAAAAATAATAACTAAAGACTATACATATCAACAACTGGATTAAAAAGACCTCATGTAAATATAACACCAGTTACACACCACTGTGTGCTTGAGTGTGTGTAAGTGAACATAAAGATGCCCCAGCAGTGCCTGCCTCTCACAAGCATCACATCAAAGGCTACTTACCTGGCATCTTTCTGTTCTTTCTTTGGGGCTCCATGTCTTCAGACATCACTTGATTAAATCCTCTTTATTCATAGTTTAGCCAGTGTACAAACCTCTGCTTGTCTGTAGAGCACAATTCTGTACTTCTTGGTCAGTAAAAAGTCCTTTCCAGCACTGAGATATTGTGCAAAGTCAGGTGATGGAATGCATATTCAAGGACAAGGTCTAGACTTGAGTAATTTGGATCTAATTTAATAGCTATTAGAAGCTTTCCAAATAAAATCGGTCAAGTGAGCGTTAAGATCATTTATATCTTGTTTAGAAACATAATAGATCAGTGACCTTAGTTACAGCTAGGCAGCTGGGTGGTTGGATCAGCATGATCAGCCTTGCATGCTATAAATAATATTTATTGTTGTATTTAATAATGCTATATTCCCATCTTGTGTGTGGAACTTTACAGAAGGAACAGAGACATGGAGACACTGCATTTGCTAATGCTTCTGGCAGATACTGTATGAAATGGGATAACTTAAATATTAATATCTTTACAAGGAATATGGTCTACAAGAGCTGTTAAGTACGTGCTGCCTTCTGTCTGAGGATGATAGCTGGGAAACTTAGCATTTTCTGTGGAGACAGGGACATGCCCAGGGATATTTAGGTTCATGGTAACCTACTTTGAAAAAAGGCACTGTAGGAGAATTTTCAGGCTGGAAATTTGTAAATTGCCTTCCGCAGCCTTAAGCGAGCAAACTATTTAAGAGCATGTTTAACTTGGAGCAAGTGAAGTGTCCCACTGATGTCAGGAGGAACCTATCCAAGGTGACACTGAGGTCACCCAAGGCTGGAGAGTGTGACTGAGACTTGGTGGAAAGCAGCACTAGGTCTCATCATCTTCCTCTGCACAACCATCTTGCTGCTCTACTTGGGCCTGGTGAGATCCTTCTAAGCTGCAATTCTCCATGGGATCTGTCAAAGGCCGTCATCCCTCCTGTACCTTAACAGACACCTCTGGTTATAGTCACCAGGACAATGCCTTACCCTCCTTAGAGGTGCTGCCTTTTGCTGGTTTGTAGGTGGTTTTTAAAAACCGTGCTGAGGTGGAGTTGCAGATTTCCCACACAGCTAAATCTCAGTTTGGAGAGATGCTGAGCCCCTGACATGAGAAGCATCCAGTGTCTCTTGAGGTGGCATGTGCTCTCACTCCCTTCTCCTTGGCATTAGCCTTGCCAAAGTTTTTCCTACTTTACTTTTTCTAGGTTGCTGGTACATGGTGGTGGAGCATTACAGGCCCATTGTGTGCCAGCGGCAGTGGAGGAATCCTAATCCTGTCTGGGTTGGTTGTTATCTTTTGCTTCCCTTCACTTTACTGGCTTTATTTCATTTTATGGATACTTGCACCTTGCTTGTCCTCCCTGTTATCAGAGTTGTTTCTGAGAGCTGTATGGATGTGTTTTGTGTTCGTTTGCCAAGCTGTATTAGTTTGTGATTGCCATGTTGGCTCTCTAGGAGTGTCTTCTGATCCCAGATACTTTTCATATTTACTTTCTGCTGTCCTCACTGGTGTTTTGATCACCTTCCAGATCAGTACCTTGTAATTTTGTTAAAATTCAATTCAATTATTTGTGTAGATCATTAAGGAAGTACTTAATAAGACCAGAACTAAGAAAATGCATTCAGCATTTCACAAACAACTTCCCCCCTTCCTGATTAATAAGATACCATTTTTTTATGGCCAGTTTTAAATTTCATATAGTTTCTCCTGGTCACTTGAATTAATAGTGGAACTAATATTTTATGAGACATATGATTTTAGGCATCAGTGTCAAAACAGCAAATATTTCCTCATTTCTTTTGGTTCACACCTGATGGTTGGGCTACATTTATCTATTTAGTTCAGTGATATGCAGTTAATTTTTATCTTCCCATCTCTAATTTTTTCATGCTTGCAGGATGATGAGTGTATTTGTATAACACACTAATTCGATGTTCCTAGTGCTGTCCACCACTGGAGCAGAGCTAAAGCAATGCTGAAAGCTTAACTGCCCAGATCCATCCAAGTCCTAGTTCTTATATATTTTAGGAAAGTCATTAGTTAGGTTTTACCCAACTTCAGGTGAAGGGCAGAGATGTTAATCCTAAACCAGAAGACTTTTTACAGGGTTTTCCCCACTGACTCTAAATACAGAGTCTAAAATTTTCTGTTTTCAGTGGGGTTGGAAGAGAAGCAAGTACAGCTGTTGAGGGACTGATAGTGAAATCCCCAAAGCGCACGGTGGGGAGCTGCCCACCAGGCTCTCAGCGGTGCAGCATCAACTCTCCTTATCTTTGTTCCCCTCATGCCTCTCCATGCGCTGCACAGGGCATTTATGAGAAGGGATTACACCCTGAGGAGGGAATGTCAAGAGCAGCTGATTGAAATTGCAGGGGAATTAATTTAGGAAGGTAATTACAAGAACTGGAATTTGCTCTTCTACCTTTGCTAACACTGCTGCTCTTGTGAGACATGCTGGAAGAATTTCAATGCACACAACTGTCTGAGGCTCAGTGTCAGACCTCAGACACTGTCCGTGTAGTGGCACTAGAGGCGTAGGGCCACGGCTCAGGACCATTCTTGCACTGCAGATATAGCAGCAGCTTTTCTCATGCCCAGAGTAGTCATTAACTATGTCTAGACTAATTGGCAAAGCTGTGCCGCAGATGTTCCCGAGCAGTAGCACACAGTGGCCAATAACACAGCATTGCTGGATGACCCATGCCATGCTTTTAGTCTGAGACAACTAAGTGACTGGGCACAGATCAAGTGTTGCCGCAGACCTGGGACCATTCCCAGTAGGAGTCTATGTCTGGCTCCCAGCTTTGGAGGCAAATGAAGTCAGTGATATGGAAGCTGGTCACGCCAGCTGGCCTCATGGACAGAGAGCAGAACTGAGCATCTTTGAGTTATTACAATAGACATAATTGTTATACGTGAGATCTTACCACTTTGAGGATATCCTCCTGGGTCTGTGCAAAAAGCCACTTTACTTTGGGATAAGACCTTTCACTTAGATAAAGACCCAAGAAATCCTACCCCACTGAAATAATATGTTTCACCCTATGTGTGTGTCCAGTAACACATTTTATTTTCCATAGCCTTTCCTCTTCACTGGAGTTGGTCAAGGCTTTTTGCCTCTTCTGTTTCAACTCTCCTTGTGCTGAACAAACTCCCATGGAGGCTCAAATATTTCACCCCTGCACCTTGGCAAAATAAAAGAATATTTTTTTGTGGTACTGATCCAGGAGGAAGACCCCACTGATCATTCATTACCAACCTTTTTATGGCTTGTGTAAAACACAGAAGAATATATTTCTAGTTGTGTTGTTGCTGATATTTGGACATTTCTCCTGATTTTGTCTCACTCATCATTGTAGGTGTTGCTCCATTACCTTGGTAAGTCCTGCAGTAACGCTGTGCGGAGGTGGGGTCTGGCAGCTGCATGCTGATGGCAGTTTCTGCTCTCACAATATGGCATTATCACATAGTACTTTCTCAAATACACTGCTCTCTTCTGTGCTAAATTACTTCAAACAACTTTATGTCCCCATGTTTCCTCAGGGCTTGAGAGGCTGTCCCTGAATGTTCACAATGGGATCCATCTATCTAGCACCTTATCTGAGGTACCTGTCAGGAGTCCTTTTATAGCTGCTGAAGAAAAACAGAAACCAGAAAACCAGAAATTTCTAGAGTGCAATTAATCTCATCCTAAAGATGATTCTAAAATGGGTGAAACTAATCACGTCTTGCAGTGTCTTAAACTTCCCACTGACTACAAAGGAGACCTTGTGTGACTAACTTGAATCTAGGTATTTAAACACCTGGGGATTGGGAAACTTTTTTGTGTGACCTGAGAGGCAGGACTCAAAGCCACATTAAGATAACTAAATTTAGATATGTTTGTGTATGGTTCTGTGTGTGCAATAGGTATTTAAGTTCTCTTTATAGTCAGTAGAGAACTAGTCCATACAGTCAATAGATTTTATGGTGCAATTCATCCAACCAGATGTAGGGGGCTGCTTTACATGGAAATAAATCACAGCTTCAGCTCCATTTAGCAACGCTACATTGTCTGCAGCAGGAGCTGAGGTGGCTTGATCTCTGGTAAATGTCTGCAGTAAAAGCCACTTTCAGACAGATTAATCCTACCTCTAAAGGCAAGAGGAATATGAATCTTACTATTATATAGGATTTTATTAATATTAGGCTCAATATAAGATTCTAATTCCTTTTCCTCAAGTGCTGTACATGTGTGGCTGCTTATTATCCCACGCTGTGACCGGCCTACAGTCATCCCTGACATTAGACCAAAGGAAAATATGATGGTGCAGCTGATGTCCTCAGTTTTAGCATCCTACTTATGCTGCTGATTTAAGATCTTTCACCAGTTCGGAGTCTTGCATTTACCTTTCCACCCTCTCTTTTTTCTCTGATTTGCTATGGGGTCTGTCTCCCTCAGCCCTCCCATAAATGTGTTCTTGGTCTATAATCATAGTTGCAGTTGATCTTGAGGTCGTGCTCAAACCCAGACATAACTACCTCTTGTACTGAGAGTCAAATCCAAACTGAGTGCTTGACTCAGTTCTCCCTGCATCTTCTTGTGGTCATTCATGATGTACCTGGGCACAGGAGTTACTGTCTGGGAGTTTGCCAGCAGCAGTCCTGCTTCTTCCTATTCCTGAATTTCTGTCCACTTGCATTGCTCCTCTTGTCTGCATCACTCAAAATTACCTCCCCAAATCAATGAACAGGCAACACTGCTTTATAGAAGGTGTCTTTCAAGAACCAAAAACACTTTGTGAGGGTCTTGGACACTGTCCTTTTGAAGCCTGTAACAAATGTAGAAGGTCAATTTGAATGACTTGGGATGAATGAGGGTGATTGTGAGGGTCACTCAGAAGCTTATATTGTTTTTTACGTGTTATAGTTTTCTCTGTAAAGCTGGAAACTTTTTAGATATGTAAGCACCATTCAGTATTTTAGAGGGTGTACTCACTTCCATACACCAACTTTATCAGCAAATTAGTGTAATTGAACCTAACACTGAAATCATCAGAGAACTGTACAAAATTTGAATGTTTGAAAATGCCCTGATATAGGGAAGCATTTTTGGGTGGTGATGTATTCCTTCAACAGCTGCTAGTTTGTGTTTTGCTTGTTTTTGCAGAAATACTGAGCCAGCAACCTCTTCTAGTCATGTCATTGCAAATGTAGAACAAACCTATTAAAGTTAGAACAACAGTTAGATTTGGCTGCTGCACTGCAAGCTTGTTCTGGACCCACTACAAAATCTTTCAATTTTTTTACTGATATTCTGCTAGTGCCAGAGGCCAAGGTCAAGATCCTGCACCTCTGGTGAGATACTTCCCTGCCACAACAAACTTGCCCTCCCAGTAAGGTCAGACAGATTGAGGAATGGGGAAAATAGGAGAGACGGAGGACCCCTGGCAAGATAACAGGTGAGCACCAGCCTGTTCCAGAGCTGCCAGCACTCACACCATGGTGTTAGCGATTTGGTTCCTTCATGTTGTGAGCTGGCTTATAGAGTCTTTCCTTGTCTCCCTGCTCCCCAAAGTGGAGAGAGGATTTTTCCTCCCTCATAAATGCAGTTATTTAGTTAACCAGTACAGTGCAGATAAGCTGGGGAAGCTGAGCAAGCAAAGCACTGTCTTTCTGACCATTTCTTGGTGTACATCCTGTCTGATTTTGGGGCTACAGAAGGGAGTTAAGAACTGCAACCATAAAACCTTGTTGTTTAGAAAGCTTTAGATGTCTCCAGTCCAATCTGAAGAGCAGGGCTACCTTCAAAGCCAAATCAGGTTGCTCAGGGCTGTATCCAGTTAAGTTTTGTGTATCTCCAAGATTTGAACTGCTTTATACTGTGCGGAGTGACAGAGTTTGTTGCACTTCACAGAATATATTGTTTTATGCATTTCTCATAATGGGCAGACTTCTAGTTAGGTCGAGAGTCATGGAGAGTCTTCTTCCCTCCCTACCCCATTCAGTCCTGAATATGCAAGGACAGAAATGAGACATAACACCTGGACAGAGATGCTGGGCAGGTCAGCACACTTTGGAGGAAACAACCCTCACATTTACCACAAAGAAAGTTGCTTGCCACTAGGCTAACAAGCACCGACGTTGCCTGTGTTTGGAGTACTTACACTGGGAAAAGCTGGAGATAATCTTTAGTGTAATCGGTGGAATTAATTGAAAATAGGAAACCCTTCCCAAAGACTTCTCATTTTTTTTACTGTTGTTGTTGTAATTTGACATTTCCACCAGTTTTTCATCATTCAGAAGAATCATTAAGTCTCCAGTGATTTATTGCAACTCTGCAACTCCTCCTGACTTTCCCATCTCTTTCTCTCTGTTCCTTCCTCATTCAATCCCATCTTCTCTCTTTCCTTTGGTGGCTTTCATCACCTCACTAGTGAAGCACAGCACCAATCACTGGATCATCCAGCTCTGCTTTTTGTTATGACCTCTAAGCCTTTTGTACTTTTATGTCACTATGACATTCAGTTGTCCAAGTGCTGATGGCAGGTTGATGGAGCTGACATGACAATTTGTCTCTTACCTGGACATAGCTATATTTACTTTTTGGTCCTTTTTGTACTCTTTTTAACCTACTGGACTTTGAGTTCATCTATGTCAAGATTAAGATTGTGCCTCTAATTCCCTCAGAGCAGGGACTCAATAGGACTTTGTCAATATGGTGCGAGGTAGTTTAGGTGCAGGGGTTATCTCTGAATCATCTCGTGTTTCATCATCAGTAGTGTTTCTTTTTTGGTTGCACAGCTCCCCAGTGTTGAATTCGGCATTTGATGGTAAGGTATTTCTGCTGGACCAGCCTGTGGCTTCTGACACAGCCTGAGGTTAGAGTCCTTAAACAAACAGCATCACTGTGGGAGAGGTTCTTAGAGTTGTTGTGGTTCAGACCCACACACTTCTGAGTCACTGCTCCTGTTCACTCTTTGCTTTAGGGGTAATGATGGTGTTAGGGAGGGATTTATTTATGACCTGTGTAGGTAACAGATTTCTTGTGGTGATTCAGCTGTTCTCTTCAGAAAGACGAAACATGAAGTGGAGGTAGACACCCATCTCTCTTCCCAGAAAGGGTATGAACTGAGCTAATATCTGCCCCTTAAGTTTATTCACATTCCTGGTCTCACTGGTAGCAGGAAGAGATTTCGGAGCACCACATAGAGACTAATCCAAGGTCTGCCTGCTACTTCACACGCAGCCTGAACCACGCCTGCAGCTGTTGCTCCAAGTCAGGATGATAATACGAGGTCCTGGTTTGCAGCTCTATTTGCTGCCAGTGATGTTAACCAAGAGAAATGAAGGATGGGAGCTCCTGGTGTAACAATAGATGGACAGCAATTTTCTCTAGTGGGTGAGCACATAGACAGGACTGAATGCTGGGTCTTACTGCCTGAATCACCACATTCCCCAGCAAATGGGGTGAGAACATGACATTGCTCTCAAAGACTGAAGCAGGACATTATCACCTCCAAAGCAATATTTTTTTCTGCAGACCACAGAAAAGCTCTTCTGCTATATAGTGTTGTCTTACAGTTTTCTGGAAACAGTAGTTCTAAAGAAAACATTATTAGGATGAGTGAAGAAAAGAGATTTTGGGCAGATGGACATGTGTCAGTGCTCATCTTCATTTGCAGTGCTTGTTTTCACTTATTCTATCATGAGCTAATTTCCAAGCAACTTGAAGTAGACAATGTGTTTATAAGCATTAATCTGAGTGCTTTATCAATGTTTGTTTCAGGCTATGGGAGCTTCTGTTACAGAAGAGGGCTTTTTAATTGCTTAAATGATGATATAGCACCAGTTGGAATATGATATGAAATAAATTCATGCTATAGATAGGTCTAATAGGAGAGCAGATATCTGCTGGAAGAATTTGCACAAGAAATTATCAGTTTTCCACTTGTCATTTTTCAAGAAAACATGGAGAATTTTCCAAAAGACAGGTGTAGGCTGTAGTTTAGCTGCAAAATATGATCTTAAATCAGTAATTCAGCATATTATTATTTTCTGGTGATTAAGCAGGATGTTGAGCTATAACCAGGAACATGATGGAGTTTGTGTTTGCTTTTTAAAAAAAATTAGCAACAGATAAGCAAACGAGTGATGAACTAACCCCAGAAAAAGAGATTCACTTTTTCATAACTGGATCATTAACATCGTAATGTAACACAGCATAAGTAGTAGCAGTAATAGTACTTAGGCTGGGATTCTTAGGACTAAAAGTAGGTGTCTTCCCTGTAAATGTCTAAACATGGCCAAACTATTTCAGTCTCCTCAGTTGCCAGCATAGATTACTGCTATAGCAGTACTGGTGATTGTTCAACTCATCCTGAAGTAAATGGTGACACTGATAAATCACATCCTGATTACCAGAGATGATACTAAATAAATAGATGTACCTAGACTATAACAGGAGCTTCAAGACATGTCTTAGATGTAGACATCTGCATTACAAACACTAACTTAAGTGAGATTAATTTTATCCTAATCACATAGTTGAAGGCCCTGCAGGGATAATACTTTTACAAAGTAATCTAGAGGTTAAAACAGAGGCATCCTTTCAGAGCCTTAAGATGACTGCCCCAATTAAAATCTCATACAGTCTTAAGTCTGGAACACCTTTCTCAGAGCGTGTACATACATGAACCAAGATCATCAAACTTCTGCAGAGTTGGATTCTGCTTCAGTTTTGTACCTAAATCTTGTTGTGGTACCTCTTTGGTTCACCCCGTGTTCCTGTGGGACACTCCTGATGTCTCCCAGGATCCATGAGCATGAAGAAATGAAAGCTTGTGTAGCATAGCTTTGCAGGACTGGGGTCAGAAATTGTTACTGGTCCCTCTGGGAAATGTAGTCCCTACACTGATAGCTAAATAATAATTGCCACAATGTGGGTTTTTTTTTTTGTCTGGAAAGGGCCCCAAGTCAGTGTTACCCTCTCCAGAGCACAAATATCTATCTGTATCTCTGAGTTATTTAAAAAAGTAATCACAATATGGTTATTCCTTCAGAGCTGTCAGCTCTGTTGAAGAGTGGGATGTAATTTTTGGGTGTCCGTGCAGTCTCTTTGCCATTGATCCTGCAAGGAGAACAGATGGATCTGTCTGGTTTCTGCCTTGTCCAGAGGGAAAAAAGAATGTTTTTCAGCCTACTTGGTTAAAAAAAGAAAAAAAGGGAGGGGAAAAAAAAAAGCAATGAAGCTTTTTTTTTTTTTTTAGAGTGAGGAAAGGGTAGCAATGGTGCAGAGAAGAAGCCAGCAGCTCTGAATGCAGTTCCAGTGACAACGATAAACCAGCATCCAAACTGGAGAAGGAGGCAAGGGAGATGATGTAAATAAAGCTGCAAAAGGGAGAAGGAAGAAGAATAGCTGTGCTGTGGGAGGAAAAACAGAAGGGAAACAGGGGAATTAAGGCAACTCTTTTAGGTGAACCTGGTAGGAACTACAATAATGAAGGCTCTGCTTGTATAGAGAAAACAACTTAGTTGCCCTCCTGGTGTTTTGGTGTCTGTTTCAGGCAAGTTGCCTATTTTCCTCTAATTGCAAATTGTCTTCAGTGTAAAACCTGTTGTTGCTGTTGGCCCACATGGGAGACTCTGTGTGTTCCGGGTGGACTGAGGATGAGCCCAGGACCTGGTCAGAGGTGAGGCATCTTGGCTGAGTAGTGGTGGAAAGCAGCTGTTTGTTGCTTGAGCTATTCCTGCTCTGAAGGCTGCCAGGGGACTGTGGTTTCTGAGCTGTATCCATCTTCTTCGTGCATGTCATGGTTGTCATCTTCGCTTGGCAGCACAGAGTACATACTGGCACCTGGACAGCAGGAGAGAAAGTTAAACTTCATTTGTTATTTTAGTGCAGAGCTCAGCGCTCAGATCTGAAAGCCAAGGGCAGTGTGCGCTGTGGCAGCTGGAGGCTGATCCTGGGGCAGTGAACCTCCCTCTCTCCCCTACACACTCATGCTTTAGCTGCAAAACCTGAAGACGGTCTAAAGAATAACAAGGGAGTCTAAAGGAGCAACTAATTCTAGGTGTGTTGAATGTAACTTCAGGCAGAAAAAAAGAGGAATAATTTTGTCTTTTCTTGAGTTATAAAAAATGGATGCCAATGAGACATGAGACAGGTTATAATTCTGCTTAAACACTCTCAGGAGCAGTCTCCCTGTTACCCCAAATAACAGCTGCGCAGGAGTATCTATAAAGAGAAAGCAAGTTTAGAGCTTCAGCCCTTGACCCAGAAGTAAGCCAACGCCAGTGTCGCAGTTAGCTAGCACTGCTAGCCGTCTGAGATGGTTTAGGAAAGGTTAGCAAGCAATCGCCAGTTCATCTTTCTTGCCCTGGGCTTCAGTGGTGTAGCCCTGGAGAGACAGTGTCTGCTGCTGTTCCAGCGTGGGAAAGCAGCCTCATGCCAGATCTGGCCTGAAAACGTGTCTGCTTTAGACATTGATGGTCAAAATGACCACCTTTGAGGGGATTTTCTTTACTGATTGGGTTGTGGTTCTTTAGGCTGGTACCATGTGGTCAGGTTTCCAGCTTTTCTTTGTAACAATAGAGCAAAAATTCTACTTTTTTTTTTTAAATGGAAGCTGTGTCTGCCATGCCATATCCTGACTCCACAATCTGGGGAATTCAGAGAAACATTGATAAACCTGAGAGTTTGCTGCACTGTGAAAGGCCTGTAAGTGGGGTGATGATTTTAGTTGTTCTCTCTGTTCTCATGGCCTGCTAGCGCCTCTCTTCAATACATCTCTTTACATCTGTGAATCACATAATGCCTCACCCTGCAACATTGTATCAAGGTGTAAGACTTTCTGTAATTCTCTGTTTGTGGTTTTGTATCATCTGCAGGATGTTCCCTGCAGGTTGGTGTTGAGGTTTTTTGTGTGTGTTTCTTTTTTTTTTTTTTTTTTAGATTAGGGAGAGGGAAGTCACTGACCTTGCTCTGAGTCAGCAAATCTATCATAAAATCAGGCTTTTAGCTGGACACTAATCTTCATACCTTGGCGCCCTTCTTAAGCCCCTGGCTCATTTTCAGTGGAGATAAGGAAATGATTAGCAGTGTGCAGTGATAAGCTCCAAGCCCAGCTAGGGCTCATTGGTACAAGAGATGTGGACACACAAACTTGTTGTTTGTATTCGGTCTCAGGGAGAGAAGGCAAACCAACTAAAGGCTGTCATGTTTCTGGGCTGCTAATTCAGCTTGTTTTGTACCAACGCAACTCATCAGGGATGAAGGAGCAGCTGACATCAACACTTGGAGGCTAATCTGCTGACAGTCCTGGAGAGAGTGGGGTCAAAAAGTGATGGATTCATACAAGATGGAGGATTTGCATCTAATGCACCTGCTTGCTGGGACCAGTTGGGTTTGTTTCTGACCAGTCTGGAGATCGCATCCATCTCCATTCTCAAACCATGCTTTTCAGCCACGTCTCATTCAGATTCCCATACAAGCTCCATGTGGATTAGGTGGTTTTAATTCACTTTCCTGAACTCTGCTGTTCCATTGTGTTTCCCTGGGCCTACTGACACTGGGGGACTGAAGAATTTAGGACATATAGCCTATGTACGTCCTCTACCTGTGAGCTGTCTCATCTCTGGCTTTCCTGGATTGCAGTGACCCATCACTGATGGAAATACAGAGGATTTAGGGAAGCAACTGAGAAGAGAGAATTGTGTAACACTGAGATTTTCTTCCTCTGCTGGGCTGCTGTGAGCTGGGGAACAGTAGTGTTTCATGGCAGCTGCTGCTGCATTTTGGGAGATGTATGGGCTAAATCCTATGTACAACTCTCCAAGTGGGTTGTGATCCTTCTGGTGGGAAGTGCTCAGCTAATGTATGTTGTTTATGCTGTTGATTTATGCAGATAGGCTGTGGTTGGCTTTGTTTCTGGCAACTCTGGAAAGCATAGCCTGTTTTTGTATGTCTGGATCCATATGTGGTGCTGCTGTACGCAGGCAACGTGGGCAGCATCTACACAGGTGCTGGATTACACTTGCCTGTCTAGCTCTCGCAGGCAGCAACCTGCATCTTAGGAAACACATCTTGTGAGGTTTCTGCTTTAACTGGGGAGGAAAGCTACAACAGGGAGGAGAGATGGCAGGGGATTGATTTTGTAATTTCCATTACCAAAAACTTGTTATGGTGGGATGACACTGATAACTGGGATATGGAGGCTCAATGGTTGAACTTTGCTAATTTTCCAGTAATTAGGGGAGAGGGAGCAAGCAAGGAAAATGGAAGGCCAGTTCATGAGAAGTAGGGCTTGAAATGTTTGTGTTGCAGTATCTGTGAGCTCACTGGGCAAAAAGCTGTTCAAATTCAGGATAACAAACTGGGTCTTTGCCCCAGAGACCTTACAATTTCAGTGTAATGGAAGAAATAACAGGAGGATTCAGAGGAAGAGGGGTTAAACAAGAACCACTGGCAGTACTCCCAGTTTCCCCTTGGTATAAACTGTTAATAATGTTGTATATGCCACGGGAATGGATAATTTGATGAAAGGCTATTAGAAAAATCAGTGAGGTAGCTTCCTGCATCTTTACATCTTCCAGCTTATGCCAGTGCAACTGCTAATGCACTTGGGGGGTTTGCAGTAAGGATCTGACACGTGATCAGTAAGGGCTGGCACAGATCTGGGAGAAGCTGCTGTTCCCAGCAAGAGGCAAGAGAAAGCACAGGAGTCGTCATGACTCAGAGGTATGTTTCTCAGTCAAGATGGTGTCCTAGCATCAGCACTGAAGCCCAGCCCTTGATGGTGAAGTTTTCCTAAGGACAGCGTGCTGTGCTTTGCAAAATGTAGTGGAGTTGGACACCTCTGCTCAGTGTCTGCTTCTCAGTCTTGGCTGAGGAATATGGGGAGATCTTGGATGAACCTTGCAGGGCTCTGAAGATCTTGCTTCGAATTGTCCAGATTAGCATTTTCTGCTGTAAGATGTTTGTGTCTCAGGAAAAAAAATACGGGTGCCAGTACCTCTCTTGATTCAGCTGCAGATGTTTTTTTCCAGAAGGATCCTTGTCTAGTCTGTTAATACATTGGAGGTTATCACTGACAATACGAATAGAAGGAAAAACGAGTTAGCAGCTCTGAAGAGCGTGTTGAAGGGCTCTTGGGAGAAACAGTGGCATTTCCATGTATCATAAGCTGAGCTGGAATTTGGCTGGATCTTCTGGTGAAGATGAAGAGAACTAAGAAATGAACTTGTTGCAGAGGCCTGTTGTGCATAAATGCCAAAAATATGTTTCTGGTGAAGCCAGAAGACATTTTGCCTGTCAGCATTATTCAGTGTTGTGTCCTTTGGCTTTGTAGTCTGACTGCCACAGGGAGGAGCAGAGGTTGGAAATCAGAATTATCAGTGTGCAATTAATTTTAAAAATGCCGTTATGGCACACCACTGCTCACTGCTTTATTTAAATCTCTGGCTAGAAAATTGTTGGTTGTGGAGGAATGAATAAAGAGAGCTTATTCTGGAGACAACAGTTGAAAAAGATTAAAAGTGAACTGGGTAAAATGTCTTTTGGATTTCTGTCATTTCTTGTAGTAGTCAGCTATTAAAAAAACAAACTCCCTCCAAGAAGCCCAAAAGACTTCCAAGGTACAGAAAGCTTTTATGCCACAGTCCTGACAACAAACTGGAGGAACCAGGAGAAGCTGCTCAGTGTATTTACGTGTGTCTTTAACTTGAAAGCATGACCATTTTAAATGTCACCTTTGATTTCACAAATGACTCTGCTGGTGTTGAACAATGTGGCTGGATAACACACATACTATAAACAAGAAAAATCTGTTGTTTCTTTTTC
This sequence comes from Syrrhaptes paradoxus, assembly GCA_013400615.1. NCBI lineage: Eukaryota > Metazoa > Chordata > Aves > Pterocliformes > Pteroclidae > Syrrhaptes > Syrrhaptes paradoxus. Next base: position 72,891 of record VZTO01028139.1, on the reverse strand, counting down.
TCCATTTTGGTGTGTCAAGGCAATGTCATTAAAGCAGCTGTTATCCTCCGCTATTAAATATGATGTAGGGAAAAGTTTCCAGGTCTAGAGTACAATGCTAATATCTCCCCATGAGCAGTAACTATCAGACTTATTTCCTAGCGTGTAATGTAGTTGTACAGGCACTGCCACCGATGGAAACAGGGACACTCCTGTGAACTCACAGACCTTCAAGGCACATACTCAGCCCTTACGTCTCAGAGGGAAGAAGTGTTTCCAGTTGCTCATCTCCTCTTACACACTTCTTTTAATCACTTCTAGCTATTCCAACGACTGCATTACGGTCACCTCTCGGGCCCCTTTCTGGCTGTGGCAGGGGCAGGAGATCTGATGGCTGAGCCACAGCAGGGGCATGGTCCCCCTGAGCAGTTCCACCTACATGGAGCACCTTGCCATGGCTCCTGTGCCGGCAGCCCTGCTTGCCCACCCTGGGCCTCTGGTGCAACCCAGGGCACTGCTTCCTCATAAGCTGCTTCTGTTTAACAAGATGGTTAATTTAGTGACGGTGTTGCCATGGCATGAATTGCTGAATGGGTGGTTATGTGAATGGTGAGGATTTGCTAGCTGTTTTCCCCATGGGTGATGTAAGCCTTCAATGCAAAGAATATTTTACCTAGAATTTTTATTTTCTGATTAAAGTTGTCGTTGTTTTTCAAACACTATTTTCTATTAATGGATTTTTTTTCTGGATACAGTGTTTTCTTGGGCATGAGGTGTTTTGTTTGGGGGGGTCTTTCCTTGTTTTTTTAGACAGCATAAATCCTTTGATATATGAGCACCTAAATTCAGTAGAATATTGTTAGCAAAAAGTGGTTGATAATTCAAACTTGCTAGACTACCTAGGGAAGAGTATTGAGAACAAAATGTGGTTACCAGAGAGAGGGAGAGGAAAGCATGTAATGGAGCATGTCTCTTTCACTGTTGTGAACTGAGAGATTACTAGGCAGGTAGAGGCTGGAAACAATTGCCTATAATTTGTCTCTTGGGATTTTAATAAAACCTTTAAAGCAATTAAAACGCTTTTATTGAAAACAGATTTGGGCATCTTTTCTAAAGGAGATCTTAACTGTAACTGCTGTTTTAAATGTTAATTATGGTTTTGTGAAACGTCTCTTCGCAGCAAGCGCTATTGGTGTGGCACACACCACAGTCAGGACTGGATCCCGCAGCAGAGAGGAGATCTGGGGTAGTCAGCCCTGTGCCTGTGAGATCACCACCCTCTGGGGCATGTGGTTACTCTGGGGTTTCTTCTTGTCCATGTCCACATCCATGCCCATGTCCTTCTTGAAATTCAGGCAGCTCAGGAATGATTTGCAAACACCTTCTGCAGACTCCTTGGGGTATCTACCGTTTGTGGAGATGCAAGGGATCTGTGGGTATGCTGTGTCATGTGAGGCAGCAGTATTTATAGCTGAAAAGATATGTATTGAAAATAAGCAGATTATATAAAGATCAGTCAAATATTCCAATTTTCCTCTAGGCTATAAACCAGCCTTTGTTACAGTAGAAAGGCACAGTCTTTAACATACAGCTACACATTGCTGGCATTGCCTGGATCTTAGTGCCTGGAGAAAGCACAGGGATTCTTCTACAAAAAATTAGTTTCATAGCTGTTGTTGCTTGCACTTATTTAGGAGTTAAAAGTTGCAAAGCCAAAGCTATTTCCAAACAAATCTTTCTTTTTTATGTGCTCCTAATTAGAAAAAAAAATCCCTTTAGACCTATAACGTCTCTATTTTATCACCATTAGGCAAACACACTTCAAAAGAAATTTCATCACATTTGTTTATTGGATTTTGAATTACAGATGACCTGGCTATCTTTTAAAAAATGTGTCTTTCTGGTGCTGATCTCCAGTTTCAGAACAAATCCCAAGATACTTGCAGTGTTTCTTGCACTGTGCAGTCCTAACCACAAGAGCCCGTTTGTGATAATTATAACAGCTTTTTACATATATGCTAATCTTCTTTATTTATTCTTTTTGCCTTTGGAAGGTTTACATTTCCAGGCAGTCACAGAGATGTATATATAAGCTTTCCAAGATACAAAACTGGGAAACGAATACTTCCAGCTCTCTCAAATATATTTTTTAAAAAAACTTTGATAAAAGAGAAGTAATGATCTTCTAATTTGTCCTGGGAACTCAGTTCTGATTTTGCCTGTGAAGGGCTGCTGCTATTGTATCTTTCTAGAAGAGCAAAAATGCAGAAGGTTTTTGAAACATAACAGGTTCATAGTCTAAAAGAATGGTGTGGGTGAGATTATGAAGGCAGAGGGAGAAATAGCTGATGTAGTTAAGTGGAAAAAGTGACAAGTCTGTTCAGTAGATACTGTGTGAGACAATATTCCATTTACTTCTGTGATATTACAGGAGCACCTGGCAACTGTCCTGGTGAATTGAGCTGTGCATCATACAGCCATAGGGTAAAACTGGATCCTTCCCTGATGTCCTCAGAAAACTCTGCCTTCATTTGGACATCAGGAGAGACTTTATAGCTCTCAGACTCCCTTGGCAAGCTAATGACCAAAATATTGGGAGGAAGGAGATTTTAATTTGTTTCTCTGAAAAGAAGCAGCCAACAATGTAAGAATCCAGGGCAGGAAGGAAATCTTTGCAGACACTCAGTTCTGTCCTTTTCTATCTGAGGCTGGCACATAATGTCATCTTTTCCTTAAATGAGTTCTTTGTGAAAGCTAATTAGAGGCTGTCTGTACCGGACTCAGAACAGGACTGCCGTGCAGTACTGGACTGCCACTAGTTTTGAGAGATGAGCGCAGGTATCCGCTGCGGCTGAGAATGGAGCTCTACAGGGGCTGTGAAGGACGCTGACAAGGAAGCAAAAAGGCTGAAAAACTCAGCAAATTAACCTGAATGGAGGTCCATGCTTTTGTAGCCAGGCAGTTCCCAAGAGCCCTCTGAACGGTGTACAGAGAGCCTGAGCGCATCTGCATGTCAGGGCTGGGCACATGGATCCCGCTGATTTGCTCCCACAGCTGCTATTTTAGTAGCTCAAAACCTTTCAATTCCATATCTATATTTATGCGCAGCCTGTATATATTCATTTCTGTCTTTTGCCAATGCTCGTTTTCAGTTCAAACAGCTCTTCTGCTTCCCTCATTCCTCACTTTCACAGCATAATTAAAGGGAGCAATCATCTTCCATCTTAACAGCTTACTGAACAGATAACATTTGTGGATCTAAGAGGAAAAGACCAAAAAACCAACCTTGTGACTTTTTTTGGACTTCTTTGCAATTTTTTCTGCCTTGTCAATAATATATGAACCAAAACTTAACTCAGACAGACTCTTATGATCTTGTGATTTATTGACATCAGTGTTTTTTAAGTTCTCAGTCAAGACCAGGCTTCCAGTTTTCATAGGCATTGTTCCTAGGCACACAGCACAAGGACTCTCCTTCCACCTGCCCAGTTTATTATTATAACAAATGAGAGAGCCAACAGAAATATGGGGCATGAGAGACCTTATTAATGGATGTTCTTGCTTCTCTTAAAGGTTTCTTGAAAATAGTTAATTAAATTTAAACTTAGTTTCTTTTTGATTTATTACAGGAAAAGTAATATAGGCAGAAAGAGTATCTAAAAATACTTAGATTGCTTTTTTTCTTACTTCAGAATATTGGAAATGTCAAAGCTAATCTTTGCTCGTCTGGTGGAGGCTCTGACATGTGTTGGAGCCCAGCTGCTGGAAACTCCTGAGCTCTCCATCCAGCTCTGTTACTTGAGTGCTGGGAAGCAGTTAGTGGTACTAAAGAGTTCCTCAGTAGTATCTCACTAAGATGTCACCTGCATCTCCAGTGAAGCCTACGGGTCTTGGTTCACCTGTTTTACAAAAACAGGCCACAACATTTGTTACCTACCACTCCCTTGAGGTGATGTCAGTGAGTTTGCCTCTCTGATTAGCAGTTCCCTATGAACTTATGAATTTCCATGATTTCCCTTATGAACTCCTCCAGACTATTTGAAAAAGCCCCATGTATACTTCTGATGATGTTTTGCTTTTTGTTTCATCCATTTATTTTAACATCTCCTCTTTAGATACCTGTGTCCTTGGCATCCACGTTTCCGTGTTAGAACAGATTCATATTTCCTTTAAGTGATAACCTTAATGGGACAAATTCACTTAAAAAAAAATGAGCTTCGTATCTGAAGGATTCAGTTCATGGGGTCACTCAGTGGAGCCAAGCCCCAGCGTTAGGAAGGGATCAGTCAAACAGATTATCTGTGTATAGATGTCATATTTATAGTCTTCCTTTACTGTAAACTGCAGAGTTAATCCCAGACATGGGCTAAGGTGTGACTGAGATTCACTGATGATTCATGGTCAGAGCAATCCATGTTTGTAACCGTGCTGCTCTGTCAGTAGAGATGAAATTGCTGTATGTTTGTGACAAGGCTGGGCACTGATTTTGTGGCATTCATTTCAGACGGTGGAAGTGCATTAATTACAGCCGCCTCCTTGATTTCTTCTTGTTCTTGTCACAAGGTAGTTGAAGAGGTGGGGAAAATGCATAAATTATTTTACAGGAGTGCTGAAGACTCCCATCAAAGATTTAACAAGAGAAATGCGACAGGTGATGAGAGTCCCGTACAAAGGAGAAACATCTGACGCTGCCACGTACAGCTTTTGTTTTTAAAGCTGAGCAGATAAATGATTACAAAGAGATCAGATAAAAATGACTGTGATTGACTAGCCCTTTTGTGTTAAGTTTGGGGCAAATGATTTGATGGAGAAGGAGGAGGAAGAAACCCCAATTAACAAATAGGCATCCAAGATATTTTAATCTTTTTTTTTTTTAAGTAGCTTCTAAAATTTCATTAGAATCCACTGGATGATTATCCTGTGTTATTAACAAGCTTCACTAGACGTCATGTGGAGTTTAGGAACATTGAAAAGCCACTGTAGTGATGTAGGGCTGAGAAAAACATATGAAAAGTAACCTTTTCTCTCCCCTAGAGTCCAGTTTTATTGAATCAGCTCGGAAGGTAATTTTTCCACTTTGTAAGGAAATGGACTTTGGGAGGAAGAGTGTGTAAAACCCCCGAGTATTTTACCTTTTATAGTGCTCTTGAACTCCTCCCAATTTTTTCATGTTCTATTGAACACCAGGAGTAGATGTATTCAGGAGAATATACAGCTCAGTATAAACTCAAAATATAAGATTGTGTGGGACCTTAGCAGGTCACCTAGTTCACCCCTAAACCAGAAACAAGAGCAGATCAACAACTCCACCTGGAGTACTGTGTTCAGATGTGGGGCCCCCAACATAAAAAAGACCTGGACCNGAAGCTGTGGATGCCCCATCCCTGGAGGTGTTCAGGGCCAGGCTGGATGAGGCTTTGAGCAACCTGGGCTAGGAGGGTGTCCCTGCCCATGGCAGGGGGGTTGGAACTTTATGATCTTTAAGGTCCCTTCCAACCCAAACCATTCTATGATTCTACATCTGTGTCATTTGTGAAAGGTATTTGTCCAACCTCTTCTTAAAAATCTGAAATCATGTTGAGTAAATAATGCCTTAGACTGTCTACCTCCATTTCATTACCTTTCCTGTTGGATAATTTTCCTCCAGGTCTGTTTGAAATCCATTTCTTCTTACCTTTGTCTTTTTATATACCCACTTTTGTTTGCTATCCCTCTTCTTATATATCATACATCCTCTTCTCCTTTTTATTACTGCCGCAAGAGTTCGTGTTGTGACCATCATCCATGAAGAATTTCATCTGAATCACCGTACTTGGTTTCATGGGTGGTGGTGTAGCTGCAGTAGTTGATGTATTTTGTAGTAGTTCCTTGTTCTCATTACTTTCTACCTACTGATCTGTGTGTCACTGCAGACTTTACTGGTAAAGGCAGTCTATCAGTGACCATAGTGACAAAAAAAAGGGGATTGCTGGACCAAGAACCAGTTCTTGGGAACTTCTTCTAAAATATATCTCCCATTAACATCTATCTTTTGAGATCTGTCAGTAAGCCAGTTGTAACCCATTTATTGCATGTTACTGCAGTTTTTTAAAGTCAAAATGCTGTGTGGTGCTTAGTCACATACTTTTAAATACAGGCACTACAATTGATTGGTCAATTGTTTTTTAATCCAAAAAAAGGATAGTTTGAAAAACCCACTTGCCATGAGATCATGTTGAAGGGTTTAACTACATTTTTGCTTCAGTTTTTTTGTTGATGTAGTCTAAAATTCAGCATTATATTATTTACCGGGATCATCAACATCTTAGTTGATTTCTAATTCCCTAATTAATCCCTTTTATACTTCTCAATATTCAAGCAATGTTGCTAGTCCTGCAGTCATTGGAAATTTTCTTTGTTTCCCAAGATTTGTTGAAATTAACTTTTACAGAGAGTTCCTCATCCCTTAAAGGCTCTTGGTGCAAGATATGTGTCTGTTGTTTTTAAAAAATGTTTAATTTTAGCAAATGCTACCTCACATCCCCTTTTCATCACAGATGGCAATCTTTCTGTTCCACCCTCGGTGTAAAATTCCTGCTCAGTTTGATATACAGACAAAAATATCTATCCTTTGAAAATTTCTACTTTTTCTACTTGCCTAAGTATGTGCCTTTAGCAATAACTCACATTGAAAAAATATGCTACAATTATTTCTAGCTGCATTGGTCATTTCATTTTTCCCTTCATTTCCCCATTGTTTGTCATGTGTTTTGTAATTCATATTAATTGCCATTTCCTTTCCATTTTCTGCCTGGCTCTGCAAATATATAAAAATTAATGCCTTACTGCCACTTTCATATCCCCTTTCAATATTGAAGAATATTATTATTTTTCAAGCAGAGCACTGCCATGCCTGGGGGATTCTGGCTTTTGGAGCCTCCAGTAGGAAATTTGAGAACAATTCTCACTACAGTCTTCTCTCAAGATTTCTTGCTTTAAATTTGTGTCCCTGGCAGTGATGCTGATAATCTCACTAGGTTGGCAAAATCATCCCTTTTAAAAATTCTTATATTTCTGGTCACTGGTGTGTTGTGTTTGCATACAATAAATGTAATCCGATCATCATCATAATAATCAGTATCTAAGCAACCACTCATTTTTAGGTCATCAGTTGTTTTTTCCTTGTCCATCAAAATGAAGTCTAGTATTAAGTTGCACTATGCTAGGTGGAAGATTTAATCTTTCAAGAAATTACCTATTATTTTTAGCATATCTGGGGAAATTTGACTACTGAGTGCACTCAGCCCAAAAAAGGATCTCAAGTGAGGTCAGCTATAATGATTTTTCTGTACAGGCTGATGTCTGTGGATCAGATCCCTTAATTCTCTGGTTAGATTTAGCAACTGATAACAGGTGGTACACAGTTCTCCTTCTGTATGTGAAATTATGATCCAAAGGGGTGAAGTGGCTTGTTTGCTGTCACTCAAAGAGTTGGTGGATTTAGGAGAGCTTTCTCGTACCTTTTTACTGTGTTATGTCTGGGAATTATCAGAGTACTGAACCCAGAGGCTGTGGAAAATGAGAAGAAACATTTTTTTTTCAGTGGGGTAATCTTCACACATATCCTCAAGCAGGGCTCACCAGGCTGAAGGACTTTACCCCAGACTGTAAAAGATTTTAGGTGCCTGTTTCTCATTGCGGCACATGGCTCTTTAGCTCGTTCTTGGTGCCTAGAAGGTACTGGAAATCCTGAGAAGGTGAACCCCATAAGCTTCCAGTCCGAAAGTCTTATTTTCAGCCTCCTGAGCATCAAATACCTCTTTCAGGCAGCACAGAAGCATTGTGGTGGTGCTCCTGCAGCAGCAAGTTAAAGCTACTGCAGGCTCTTGAGGGCCTGCTGAGCTATTTCACTCTCAGTAGCCTGGGTGACTCTTCACATTTGTTGCAATTTCTCATATGTTAGGTAAATATTCACCTAGGGTGTGATTTAGAAGAAGACACTCTTTCTTGTGAAGCAGCAGCAAGCCACTATGCACTTTTGAGGCCTGAAGTCCAAAGATAAGGGACAATATATCCATAATAAAAGCTGGGACATGACATGATACAAGGCTCCAGAGCTGTTTTCTGATACATCTTGAGACTGTGTTCGAGGAAAACAGGAAAGGTGGAGCTCTAGAATTGGCTTCATGTTGATGGCATTGGGAATGCCTCTCAGGAGTGAGATTGGCACCTCAGCTTGTCATGTGCATGAGATGCTGGCCTGGATTATGCTACTGAAGCATCAGCCTCTCTGTTGACAGCCAGGGCATCCTAGCTGGTTTACTGATGCAACCCCTTTGCTTTTGGGGACTGTGACTTGGTGGGTTGACTGGTGGCATCCCAACCTGTAGGTCATGAGACATGTCCAAGCTGATGCAGAAATCCATCACAGAGCTGCTAGTTGAACTCCAGTCTCTTGTTCCAGATGCACACAATATAAGCCAGGAGTTTCTCTTTTCTTACACGCCTTTTTCTTTGCCTTGTCTGTGGTATGTGGCTCATGCAACTGTATTTGTATGTGTACTTGAATATGCCACTCTATCTTATCATTGGCACACCGGGGGTGGAAAAACAGTTCTGCTCCTGAAACTCCAAATGAATATTTAAACACACATTTTTTTTATTAGATGCTAATTAATATGATGGATAAGGGATTCTAGGGGATTTTGGGAAGGGAATGATTTTAAATAGGCAAATTATTTCATTTAGAAGTACATTTACTACACATAATAATGGATAGCTTTCTTATGGTGCTTTGCAGCTTCAAAGTGCTTTGCAACCATTAATTAATTAACATGCATGCTCTTTTGGAGGTAGGAATCTAATTATTAACAGCCCTGTCTTGCACACAGGGAACTGAATGATAAACACTCATGTTATTTAAACAATTTAGCCATTGTATTGCATGCTTAATTTGTCTCTGCAAGTACCACTTCTTCATACATAATGTGGATTAATGTGTATGCAAATGAATAAGTTAAATAGCTGCATTCATACAATGCATGGTGATCAGCATGCATAATTATGTACCCAGTGCCTTATATCTTAGGACTCCCTGAAAATGACAATCACTCATCCTTCCTTGTGCTCCCTGATATTCATTTGTGATTGATATTTGTCCCCAAATGGGAGATGAAAGATGACATGAGCCGAGAGGTGTCCAGGGAGGAGCAAATCCTGTATCACAGTGGAGAAAACAAGCTTAGACTGTCTGAAGCTTGTGCTGCACATGGTTAGATACACTCTTGTGCCAAAAAAAACCCAACACTGTCCCAACTAAGACAAAGGGAGAGAGATGAGTGAAAAATTCATCCGCACTTTATTGGTGGCAGACCAGAGACACAGTGGCTCAGTCAACATGCTGTACCTGAGCTCCTGTCACCTGCACCTTGTGCACCTATTTCTACAGGCAGCCTAAGCCAACCCTTAGGTTAGCCTGTGCCCAAATCCAAGAAACGTTGTGGCAAACAAATCTCAGGGTACTTTCAGGGAGTCCTTGTCTCTGGCAAACATCAGTCAGGGGATGATGCTGTAAAGATGGATGGGACAGATGACAGGAGCTGAGTACCAGGCTTGTGCCCCAGCCAGGAAGCTGCTCCTGTGGATCATTTGAGGAGGGTGCACTCCTATTTCATCCTCCAGGAATGACAGATGATCACCCAGGAGCATGTGCAAGGTGTAGACAGGCACGAAATCTGGATCCAGGTTGTCCCTGCAGAGCACCACCAGCACAGCTGGAGAAATGAAGTGATCTGCTCAGGGTCCAGCACTTGCACACTTCCACATGTGACTTGAGGCAAATTCCTAATTTTCCCTCCAAACTGTTTTCCATTTGGGGTTTGAGATGCTGGTGATGGGAAGCGATTTGCATCCCAGACATGAGCACAAACATGGCTCATCCTGTGGTTCAAGCACCCTCCCACTGCCAGGAGCAGAAGGCAACGTGTGTAACTTGTGATGAACTTGCCACCTGTCTGTGGTGAGAAGAGAAGCTGCACTGGGAGATTTAGGACTCACTGAAGAGAACAGAAAGGACATAAGGAAAGCTGAGGAAAGCACCCTTGGGAGGTCATGAAGGGAGTGTGAGAGCTGAGGGAGGAAAAGCAACTGCTAAGTAAGCAGAAGCATTACCAGGCTCAGAGACTTGGAGAACTTAAAAAAGGCAATGGGAACAAAGCACCTTGGAGCATGTGAGTCCATGGGATCTTAACAGAAATGAATCTGTGCAGACCCTCCCCAGGCTCCCACGACATCCAGTCTGTGGGCTGGTTAGAAATCGCCAACACAATCTTCTGATCTCTGCATGGCTGTGTGTGTTCCCATAAGGCTTCTGTGACAGAAGGTGGACTATCCTTGTCTCAGCTCCTGACTGTTCAACTAACAGTTTGCTTCAATTTTTCTATTTGCCAGGGCTCCCACTTCCTTCCTTGTGGTCTTTTCTAACTCAGCATTGCTTCTCTACCACTCAGGCTCCTTTTCACCTTCCCAGCAACCTTCACAATCTTTAACCCACCTCATAGAGAAACCCATGATTAGACAGTTCATGGCACTTGGATGACACTTGCAGCTCTCCTGCACCTGCTCTCCCTCCCTTGTATTTTCCTGCCTCTCCTGATGCTCTTAGCCCATTCTGGTATACATTGCCCTGTCTTCTATTTATACAGCTACTGGCACACTTGTTTCTGATCTAAGCTGATGTCTCTAGGCATTGCCTTCATGCTGCTATTATTAACAATAATGACCACAGAGCTTTTTAATTTCTTGATGTGTTTAAAAGAAAACCCATGTTTAGCTCTTAATCCTGGTATAGATAGTATGTTCCTATCAATAATTGGCCTATTAAGTTATGGGTACAGCTGAGTAAATTTCATGCTTATAAAAATGTTTGAGCAGGCAATGCATTTAGCTGATTGCAGACTGGTATTTATGTAGTTCCAGGAGAGTAAATAAAGCCTATTCGGTGGCCATCATTATAGCATTATTTTCTCTCCCTCCTTCTTTCGCTCTCAATTTGATGCAAAGGCCCAACCTCATGCACAGACTCATGCCTCCCAGAGGGTATTAAATTTCTTCAGCTATGACTGAAATGAATCACTCTGGGTTCACTACCCTCTAAATCCAGGATCCAATTCCCAAATATGTTAAATCTGAAAGATTATGAGGCTGTTTCTCATGGTCATTCCCCTCTCGACTGATGATGTTGAGTGCAGGACTGATATTACCCTTGCATGTCCAGCCCCTTTTGTGGACTGTACTGATGACACTCATTACCTGATTCATAAAGTAATATATACACCATGTACAGGAGCGTTTTGCTATGCTAGGAAAAGTAAAGATTCCACATTTTTTTCTTCCAACATTTATGCTTGGAATAACTTCTCTGATTTCACTTTCCTTATCTTGTAACTCATTTACAAAACAGCCTTCTCCAATGTCCAGCTATTTTTTTATGTCTTTATAAAGACAGATACACCCCTCTGTAACCTCTAGGACAAGTCTATGTGTTTGTTGATATTCGTGCTTGAATTACAGCTCTGTAAAGCACTCAACTGATGCTTTGCTTTCTTCAGTTTTAACAGCTTAAGATGTGTGAGTGAACCTCTTCAAAACTTATGGGTAAGTTTAAAATTAAGCATGTCCCTGTATCAATGTCTTCTAGGTCTGGGTCTCCAAAAAGTGGTCCCAGGCAAAAAGTGGGCAAAGGGTGTGGTTCCCAAGAAAATGCAATCTTTCTGTCTGATTAAAATAAAAGGTTTTATTATTTAGGATTTCATCTGTCTTGATGCTCAAAATAAAATGATACAGGCAGAGATGAAAGCATGTATGTGTACTAAAATTAATTAAAATAAGATTAGTAATGGCATATAACAGAGTAATTATTAGAGCATGACAGTAAGAGGTGGAGGGCTTGTGGAGCTAACAGGACCCTGGCAGCTGCTGGGACTTTGGAATGACCCTTTGCAATTTTCCAATGGAGTTCAATAGCTTAATAGCTTATATCAAAGCAGTTGCTCAGGTTAGAGTTGCCATGTACCAAACTGCACACATACCATATCTTGCTTGGACAAATAAACTGAAATAAAAACAATAAAAGAGTATGTGGAGCCTGAGGAAAAATGAGAGAGTCAATCAATCCCTCTGGAAATAGGAAGACAGCTGAAAGGAGAGTGAGCCTACATAAATAGCCAGCAAACCAAGTAAATACATGAGAGCACTAACAGCATCTCTGCTGTAGATTGCATACACTTGATTTTATGGCCCCAGCATTTCCCAGCCTAATCATGTCCTTTTATGAGGATTGCCTCTGACTTTTACTGTGTTGCATCAAAAGTGCAGCAATGATACTAACTGACTCAAAACTTTTTGGTGTCCATCAGTGCCCAAATGTTGTTTTCCTATGAATTTTTTTTTGCTTGAAGTTTATTCTCTGTCTTTCAACATTGGTATGCCATCGCCAGCAGTAAGTGGAGAAGTACCGGGCAGCAGTAAAACTAGAATAGATGTGGGGAGTGAGGCCCTTGTACACAGGGACAGGAAAAGCCATGTCAGTGAAGTTCGAACTGAAGGAAAGGTCTGTGTATTTAAAGTGTGAGTAATTACCTGCTAGGTCTTAGATTAACAGAGGAGGTGCATCCAAATGCTGTCTGCTAGCAAGTCTTTTCACTGTGAATAGCTCTCTTTTTATTTCACTTAACCAAAAACAACTGACTTGGATTCCACAAAATTTATATGTTAATTGCTGCTTTATACCACACAATCAGGGCAGATAGTCCCTCAGAGATTTTCCTCCATTCCCTCCACTAGGATCAATTAGTCTGACCTCTCGCATTCTGCAGATTGGGGATTTCACTGCAACTGTTTTCCAGCATCAACCCAGTCCCTTCTGATCTCCAAATCCATGCTTCTGACTCTCCCAGGCTGACACATGGAGACAGCTGGTGCTTGGAACAGAGTAATCCAGATTTCCCCACTCCCACACCCCTGCTGTGGTGCTGCGTTCACCATCCCTCCTATAGAGCAGAGCTATAGGCAGCAGAGCAAACGCACAGATCAGCTCTTCTGGCTCCAGGGAGCTGGTGGTTCCTCCTTGGCTGCAGAAGCTTAGAAAAGCCAGAGCAAATTTTTCACAATGAATAATTTAAAGTGAACCTTTGGACCTCATTTTCTATATGCATCTTCTAGCAGAAAGTTGAAGCTAAAGTCATTTGTCACAGCTGAGTGTAAATCCAAGGGGAGCAGATGGGGGTTTCCCTGCCATGTAGCTGTGCAGGCACTGTGTGCATGAAAATGGACTGCCTGGGATGAGGCAAGCAAAACCTCCATGAAAGAAAGTGTAGCTGCTGCTGAATTTTTCGAAATCAACCCCTTGAGTTTACTGTTCAGGCTTTGTTCTCCCATAAACCTAGTCTAGGCTTCCATTAGCCAGGAGGCAATCTTTTCTTCCATTAATTCAACTTGTTTATTTATTTTTTTCACTTTGAATGTTTACCGCTGCTCAATAAACTGGACACTACACAGGATTTTGTTAACTGTCAGTCCCTCCATGGTTGCCTCACTAAAAGATGCTGAAGAGATTCAGGTGGTTCTTAAGAGGGCGGAGGCTGCAGTGCCACTTGCAGAATTGCTGGTCATGTTTGAATTCTCGGTTAGAAACAGGACCAAGGTGGAGAACATCTTTTGCCATCCTGTGTTCTTTGTGACTTTCGGAAGTTGCTTTTTTGACTCCAACTTAGTTGTTTGTGAAACGGGTGCAATGCAGCTGGTCTGGCTGGAAGTGTCTGGAAGACTGTGGAAGATTCTCTGTCATTTGAAATCTTTAATTCCAGTCTAGTGTTTTCTCAAAAGGCATGTTGTAGCTGCATTTACGGACTCGATGGAGAAGTTATTATCATATTGTTAACAATCCTTTACTGGTGGGGTCCTAACAGTGATAGAATAGCTTTCTGTTTTCCTGGGAAGCCCCAGTTATCTTCTTTTAGCTGTCATTACTGTGCATAACTGCACAGCCTGCCAAAGAGCAGTATTGATTCCAGCGCATCGAGTAGATCAGGGCGTTGTTTGTTGTGCAAATAGCAAAACAGCAGCAGTACTGCAGACAGTAAGAGCAAAATGAGATAGTAGTCTATCTCAGCCTTTTGAATTTATTCATTATGCCTGGTGCTTGCAATGCAGTATGACGAGCTGCCTTAGTCTTAATGCGTGTTTTCCATACGAGCCTGAGGCTGCTTTATGCGCCATGGGGACTTCTGGCTGTTAACTGCAGGAGGCAGCTCTCGTTGGAGCGTGCCCTTGGAAAGGCTGACACGAGCTCTTACAGATGAATTATTTAGACAACCACACAAGCATCCTCTAGACAAAGCTAAAGATATATCTGCTTGTCATGGGCAGCCATAACTCTGTGACGAGAGCAGAGGGGTTTCCCTGTGGCACAGCCCAGCCTCTCGTTCACTGCTGCAATGCTGTGCAGCGCGAATTAGAGGAACGGCAAGAAAATGAATTTTCTCTCCATACAGGTGATTTGCTTTGGATCATTCTGTTACAATAGGATGTATAATAACAGGAGCTTCAGCTGAATAAAAATCTCATACAATTAGACCAGGATTTTGCTTATACTGCAAATTCTTCCTGCAGACCAGGAAATTCTGGCTTATCAAGCAGCGGACTGAGGTCTGGTGTGGGTCTGAGTGAAAGGTGCTGGGACTGGGAGCTGTCTCTTGTGCCACCGCTGAGACAGTTTGCACATGCAGGTGGTGTTTTCTAATCTGAAAATAGACTCCAGTAGGGTTTGCAGCAGTTTAAGCCCTGCCCTGAGCCAGTGCAGATGACTGCATTACAGATTTTCCACTGATGTCGTCACACTGTAGGGAGTTTCCTCCACAAACATGGCTCAAATGCATTAAGCAAGTCATTTAGCATCCCTATCTCCTTCAGCTGTCAGAGCGACAAGGTGCTGCCTGTCTGCCTTGGGTGAGGAACAATGCCTGATCATTTTACCTTTAGCTTCCAAATAACATGAGGTTACAAAGAGAATTTCCTTGAGGTTATATTCCTCTGTGTAGCTGTGAGATTTCGTATACCTTCCTCTGGACTCTCCTGTGGGAGATAAGGTGCTGTAACTACGGAGACCTGAGGGCTGATCTAAACTGGCAGTTCCTTCCCTCCTTGCTGGTGTGGGAATTAGTTAAGACTTTTTGTGCTACGTGCAATGGTAAAGCAGAATGTGATGGTTAGGTGTTTCATCACTGAGCTTGTTTTGAAGATTTTTTTTTTGTGTAAAGCCTCTTTTTGGCTGCTCAGTTCTGTGTTGTGCACTGCTATCACGCCTGTCTGGAGGACTTCTATTAGTAATAATAATAATAATAATAATTTCTAGCTTTTATGTAACCCTCATTTGCAAGGTTTCCCAAAGTGCTTTTCAAAGGACGTTAATGTGTAACAGAAAGAGAAAATGGTTTTCCCCAGGTCCCTCCAAGCTCGTGTGATGCAGGTAGGAGTAGAAGTGAATTTTCCAAGCTCTGTATCCTGGCAGGTAGCACCTCTCAGGACACCAGCTAATGTAGGTTAACTCTAGAAACTGAAATGAGGTATCAAGACTTGCTTGTACAGTGGGTTTGGGCAGTTTGTGCAGACTGCAGGTTTGAAAGGGGGAAAAGGGTTATAGATGCATCACTCACAGGACTATGGCTTTTGGGAAAATGAGCAGCAGTTTTATGTCTCTTCACACATCTCAGTCTCTGAGCCTGTTATTGCATGTGTACTTCCATAGCTTGAGTCATTAGCATGCTGGGTGAAAGGCATTAAGTAGAGCAATAATGACTCTGATGCCTGACTTGGTTTGATATTGAGTGTCAGGAAATGGTCTGTTTTCACTGGGCAATAAACTGTTCTTAGACAAAGTTAGTCTTAAGTAGGATTAACTATGAGACCACATCCCCACAAGGACAGTGCAGAACAGAGGGCTCAGCCCTTCCTTTGCTCCTGGACCGAAAAGGCCAGGACATTTCAGGAATATTTGCAGACTAAAAAAAAATCAGAGGAAGGATCAGGCCTAACCCTCATCCCAGGAATAAAAGCTTTATCCCACAGACAAAGCACCTTCAAAGCAGAGACGATGGGTGAAAGAACTTCATTCTTTGAAGTCCAAAAATGGACTTTCCATAAAACTCTTGGGAACCTTGAAACCACAACTATGAGCAAGGTGTTGAAGTTCCCTGTATCAAGTTTAGAGATGCCCCCTCCTAAGGGCTTGGATGGTCGACTTCGAGCTGACAAAATGCTAAATTTTGTTCTAATTTAGAAAGTAGAGGAATCATCTGTCTTATCTGGGGATGATGGTTTTTCATTCATCATCGCCTAACAGTTACAGATTGCTGGTGTGCATTACAAGAAAAGAAGGATCCTTGTAGGTGAGAAGAATGGGAGCAGTCAAGGGGAGAGGGGGACATGTGGACAAGAAAAAGAGGAGTGCTTGGACTCAGACTGGTGGCCCATACCTCACTTAGGCTGTTACAGTACCCTAGTGTTTGGCCCAAAGGAGGGTTACCCAAGCTGATGACTCTCTGGAGAAGAATCAGGATCTTCTGGACATGAATCAAAGTTAAGCAGGAGGTTAGTCTCTTGGAGAAACATGTTGCTGAAAAGAAACAGGACTGAATTCCCTGTGCTTGGGCTGAGGACCTGAAATTCTTTTAGGTGATTTTACACTGCGTACATTTTGACAAGAACATCTGAAGTCAACTTTCAGTCAGCTCTTCCATTTTCCCCTTTTATTCAATACACACGTTGGTACTTTGAATGTTGCATGTTAAATGCCATGTACAGGGCTTGCATATACATCATGAGTCAGCTTTACTGATAGCTATGTTGTAGAATTCATGTGGAGCTCTCTGGTTTTTAAGACCTGTTGCTTCTTCCTTGAGTCGCACATTCTGGTGAGATACATTTCCTGGCTGTTCAGAGAGGAAAGGAAGGAGATTGGATTTGAGAATTCTAATTTATTGGGAAGATAAACGGTTTATGGCTAGTATCTTAGAGTTTCTTTCCCCATTAAATAGCAAAACACATGCCAGCTCTTCCTGTTTAGAACAAAAGATGAAATAGTTTCTGGGAAGATTGAATATATTATTTTTAAAACCATTTGGTTTTGCTCTTTTTAGAAACAGGGAATGTACATTTGAGAAGGGTTTAATTTTGTTAAAGAATATTTTTGTTTGTTTGATCTTGCTTTTTGTATTAGGATATTGCCAATGTCTTGTTATACATTATTAAAACAGATAATGAGGTACAATTCTTGCTCTAGGGAATTTTCAGTCTTTACAACCAAAGACTTTACAGCCAAAGATAGACAAATAGTGGAAGGATGAAAAACATTATTGTCTCCAGTCTTGAGGTGGGGAGTCAGTTACAAGGAGATTAAAGCTTTAGGTTAGCAAATCTCTTAAATACATGTAACATGTGCCTAGATCCAGCCCACAAAGGAAATGAGGATGTCTTTAAGTCCTGCTGACCTTGAGTGGCTTCTTGAAAGGGCCATGGAATCCAAATACCACAAAGTCAGACAGGCACTTGTTAGTTAAAAAGATGCTTTAGACATCCGAACTTTAATGCTTTAATATTAAGCCTGTGTTTAAACACCTGCTTGAGCTGGGACTAGATTGGGCCAAAGACATTTGGGCAGGGCTTGGGTGGAAGTCTATGGGAGATTTCAAGTTCTGATGCTTTTTCGGATAGTAACCTTGTAAGTGCTTCTGCTAGTACCTCTTATTTTCCAGGCTTATCTGCCAATAAAACTGAGAGGTGTCCATCTCATTAATTGTTTTATCCTGGTCCAACACCTCCTGTTACTCCTTTGCCCATGGAAGGATGCAATTTCAAGATTTTGAGATTTAATTCACCATGACTTTAAAATCTCTAGCGATGCAGGCAGTCTAAGATCTCTTTCTCGGGCATGCGAGGAGGATGGCTGTCCACTTCAAAAGGTCTGCTTTTCAGAATAAACCAATCACTTGCAGTCTCTTCTCCAAACACCCAAAATGTAGGTCCAGCTTACTGACCTTTTCAGTTTGTCAGTCCTGGGTATGCATTGTGTATACTCCCCTGTTTAAATCTCTTTGAAAATGGCTCTAAGAAGGGTGGATTGCTGGGTTTTTGCATCTATCAAATGACAAAATTTCCTCTGTATCCTTTCTGCTCCTGCAGTCAAAGTCTGCAATGGATTTTGCATTTGTCAATGGGTCTGTAGGCTTTTTTCCTAAGCTTTTGTCTTCTGTGTAAAGGATATATCAGCTGCACAGTCTCTGCTGTGGGACTTGCTGCGTCATTCCTGCATTCACAAATAGCCTCAGACCTGCTGTGCATTGATAATATCTGTGCTCATTGATGACCACAGCTGGAGCCCCTTTTGTACTGGTGTTCTCCCTACTCCCTTTCAGACACTGCACAATATGTCTGAATTTTCCTCTCCCTCTGCACTTTGGTCTTTGACTTCTGAAGGATTTTCTTATTCAGGGGTTGGGACCGCAGTGGTCCCTGTGTGGCACCCATGCCTAGCTAGATGATGGGGGCATGTCGGCAGCACTAAGCTGTCACAGGGAGGTGACACTGAAGTGGGGGAAATGGTCTACCTGTGAGGCGTCTTCTGGACATGAAGTCTTGTTATGTGCCATGCTCCTCTCCTGCCACAAACACCACTTCTCTTGAGGTCTTTTCCCCTACATGCTGGGGACAGATGGCATACAAATTAGCAGAGCATTTTTGCTTATTCTGTGGTATCTGGGGTCAAAAGAGAGATCATTGCCATGCACTGCAAGGGTTTAAGGTACAGGCATTGTCTGGAGAGGAGGAAGCAGTGGTGTGAGCCCTGTGCTCGGTGTCACACATGTAAGGGGCCTGGGGGTGCCATGGGACAAAAATGTTTGATTTTCTGCCTGGACCCTCAGACCTGAGGCATCAAATGAACAGTGCAATGAGACCAGTTCCAGCATGGCAATGCTTTGCTGGTGCACGTACCCCTCACAGTCCCCTTTGGGGCTCATTTTGAGGAATACAACTCTTGCTTGAGACCTGTATCGATGTTCCCCTTGCTGCTGCTACTTTTACTCATCTGAGTTAAGCTCCCACTGCCAGTGATGGTTCCCAAATGCGCTTGTTAGCCCAGAGGAATCTGAACCTCACCATATCCCCTAGGATATTGCCTCAGGAGCTATGGCCCAGCAATCCTTCTCACTTTGCCATTTGTATAGCTACCCTTCACTTTGTTTTTTCACTCTATCAAGCAACTTGAGAGCTTCTGTCATAGTATAGTGGCTTGGGCTTGTGACCACTCTGTTCAAAGACCTTCAGTAGTTTTCAGTCTTTTATCTCCTGCTTCCTAGAGTTGTAATTAATTCCTAAAACTGAAGTAAGTGAAGAAAGTTAATTTCAATGTGTCCTTCACAATAACCTCATCTGCAAGAAAATAGCTCAGATACTGTCATTGAACAGTCTTTCACGCCATCAGTTAAACCAGCTGACTTTCTTCTGTTTTCCCGGTCAACAATTTTGAAACAGGACTGCTCAGTTCACTGAAGCACTGTTTTACTGCAGACTGCAGTCTGGGTGGTGGGTGTTCCCTTGTCACTATTATCACAAACAGGAGTAAGTTGTCCTGATGACCGAAGAATAGGGTGGTGAAGGAGATGGTAACAGACCAGAGTGAAGCTCCATCCTGTAATACTCCAGTGAATGCTGTTCACTTGATAATGAATGTTTCCTATGGATGTGTGGATAAGGCACCTGAGGAAATATTTGGTAGTCAGTCATGAAGGATTTGCCTCTCCAGTTGGAGTGACACCCTTGCAATTAGTGATGTTAAGCTTGGGTAAACTGGTTGTAGAGTGTGAAGGGAACTGGGCCAGCAGCAGTCCTTGCGCAGAGCATCTGGGACCAGGGGAGCTGGCAGTAAACAGACAGCTTTCTGTTATTTTCCGAAGTGTAAGCACAGAGGTTTGTTTTGTCTCATTATTTACATAATTCCAGCACATATTTTGAGAAATATCTTTCCCTCTTCCCCTCATTTTAATTAGCTTCATGGTGGGAAATGCAGAAGATTTCCCAATCTGTTGTCGTATGACGTACGAAAGGGATAACCTCTGTATCTCAGTTCTTCTGTTTGCATTTAAAGCTGCTTGCTGGTTTTTATTCAGGCACAGATACAATTAATTCTTAGCATCTGGCTGTAAATAGTGTAATTTCTGGCTGTGACAGGGAGATAGGGAGCCCAATTAACACAGCCTCGAATATCTGCTAGTTTCCTTTCCAGACCTGTTTCTATGTTGTGTTAGAAAGCTTAAAGCATAGAGGAAAAGGAAGAGCAAAAGTAATTTTAGATGCGGTCTTGTCTCATTTAATATTAATTTGGTGAATATAGTAAGATAAATACTGTTGAATTAATGAAATGACTCTTTCCCTTCTCAGTAATATCAGTAATTACATGTGCAGAATGTAGTAAAATGCTTACAGGACTTCCTCCAGTGAATTACTTTCAAAGTCATTTGCTGGGGTTTCTTAGTCAATCAATAGATAACAGGGAGAATAGGATCCTGACCATAGGGGTAGGAGAATATCAGGGCAGCAGCTTAATTTGGTGGACACTGTACTGCTTCCAACCTTAACAGAGGCTGTTGAAAAAAATAGAAGTGTTCTGGTGAAGTATAACAAGACATATCTGAGGTTTTCAGAATGTCCTTTTGAGAAAGAGACCTCAGAAGATGGAAATATTTAAGTTGCCAGGGAAAGGTTCTCTTAATCTCTTAAGTTCATTTAAAAGGAGTTTGTGGAAAACTACACGGGGATGACATTGCTGAGAATATATTGCTGTAGTGCAAAAAGAGAAAAAGAGCCAGTAGGTAAAAAATGAGGCAACTGCTATTAAACAATGTACAGAAAACTATCTTGGCACTGAAACAACTTAATGAATGTGGTACTGGTAGGTTCTCTACTTTTTTAAAGTTGTGTACTTGAAGCAGGCTCTGTGGGTTGGAGACAGTGTGATGCCGGTGTGATGCAGGAGGTCAGAATACCCTACATGACCTCAAGGCTTAAAAACTCCATGTATCTAAAATAAGATTTTTTTATTTTTTTTTCTCCCAGAACGTGTGTTTTCACAGACCAAGGCAGCATTTTTGGTTGTGGTACCCTCAGGAGAACATCTGTCAAACAGAAACTTCCTTCTTTTCTCCCTTCCTATGTTTTTGTGAGTGAACCACACAAGTTTTGGACTACAGCATCTCCACTTCAGCCACTTAAAAACCACCACTCTGTCAGAAAAAGAACATCCTGCATAGCACACTTGCTTTGGACTATAAATTGCATTTCCTCTCATTTTCCAAGGCGATGCACAGACATAAGGCTAAAAAATAAGGATGGGATTGATCCTTAATGTTTAAATTTAATACACCTGAGTGGAGATGCCTACTAGTCTCAGCTCCCATTTTAGTCAGTGGTGACCTGGGACTTGGTTCAGATGCCTGTGTGTGGGCATCTCAGTGTATGAGACATCTCCTTGGAGTGGGCAGGAGGAGGCTCTGAGATCAGTACAGGATCTGCAGGAAGCCCAAAGCCTTCAGGACTGGCAGCTAGAAGCCAGGTGGGATGTCAAAAGCAGCTTGAAGGGTGTTGAATGATGAAGTGGGAACACAGCACAGATGATGAAATCCAGAGCATGACTCGGCTCACCCCACAGCAGAAGTCTACTGACCTCAAGAAAGGGCAGGAGGGGGGTTTGCTCAGCCTGAGACTGTGCTTCTGTGTGTGATTATATGATTCATAGATTTGCGTCATTCATACTGATACAGATTGAGGGGCTTTAAACCTCAGGCTGATGGGTCCAAGGAGGAGGGGGTGATGAAGCCAGGAAACTTGTGGGATCCCTTTCTGCTGTGGGTCATCACCAAAAAGCCTGTAGTTAGGAAAGGTATTTCATTACTCTGACTTTTGCTTCCCAGCCCCAAAATTTTTCAGAGCCCATGACAGGAGAACACAGGTGAACATTGTCAACCTTTCAGTGTTTCTCAAATATTATGCAAATGTTCAAATATATTTAAATATCGTAGACAAGACTGTTATTCCAGTAGTCCCACTGACTCTCCTGAGGAGGCTTTTCAGGATCTGGATTCAAAGGGTTCCAAGAATGTTCCTGCCACTCAAAATGAAGTCCCAGCACGGTGAGATGTGTCAGCACCATCATAAGGGCTCAGAAGGAGCCTCTCAGGCTTTAAGAAGTCAGGTCCCAAGTGTGTAAACATCACAAGACCTCCAAAAGTCAGGAGATGACAAAATGTGTGGCTATTCTCTACCAGTATCTGAGCTGTTAGGCTGCGCTGACTTCATCTTTTCCAAAAGCTATGACAGTAGTAGCACAGTACAGATT
The DNA here is from genome assembly GCA_013400615.1 of Syrrhaptes paradoxus. Classification (NCBI taxonomy): domain Eukaryota; kingdom Metazoa; phylum Chordata; class Aves; order Pterocliformes; family Pteroclidae; genus Syrrhaptes; species Syrrhaptes paradoxus. Next base: position 50,486 of record VZTO01028139.1, on the reverse strand, counting down.
AATCTCAGAACAAGGTTCATCTTCTTTCATTTTCCTTTCTTCACCTTCCTTCATTTTCCTTGCAATCAGAAATTATAAAATGTAAGGGAAGGTGCTAATGTCACCTTCTTGGTGTGGGTAGGAAACTGTCTGTGCTGCAGGATCAGGCTCTTCAATTGCAAATTTAAGGCACAGAAAAGTTTTTCCATTTGCGACATGCATTTACAGCATGACCCTGAGTACTCTCTGTTAAGTTTTGTGACACTGATAGACCTGGTGGGGATATTTCTGAAATGAGCAATTTTCATGCAGAGGAAGGAATGTTTTGTGGAACATTTCATATTGAAGGTCATTCTAGGAATCAAGTCTGGTTTTGAACCTTTAGTAGCTGTAGGAGAAAATGGAAGCTTTCTGCAAGTTGGTTGCACAAAAGTGTTCTGTGCAGGAATAAAATCATATTACTGTAGCATCTGCCCCTCTTCCCCTTCACTGTTTGAAAGCTTCTCATTAAAGGCTGGGAGCTGAGTCTTTTCTAGGTGACACTTGTTGGAAGATGCAGTAAACACATCTTTAATCACAACTGAGTGTCAGCAGTAGTATTATGAGAAAAATAAAATAATTTGAAAATACAAATTGTTTTGTATATTCTGAGATTGTTAAATTCTCCATTATCTTCTCTGCCAATTGCTAATTCTTTTTCTAGGCTTGTTAACTAAAGTTCATTTACCTGAGCAAGAAAACTTCATAATTCTCACTGGTCTTCTACTAGATGACATCAGCAGCTGAGCTGAGAAAAAAAAATCCCAAAACTTGTTCAGTATGACAAGTTTCAATGTTTTTGTGTATTTGTCTGTAACTGGAACTCAAAATTACTTTTTTTTTTTTTTCAATTTTAGAAAGTGTTCAGGAACATTTTGAATAGGAAACATCAAAACAAGAAGTATCAAGTTCTTGGACCAAACTGAGAAAGTTTGTTGACTCATCACTGGGCATTTCAGATACTGCTTTGAAAATGATTTTAGTTTAAATTGACATTCCTGATTTTAAATTTATTTGGATAACTGGAGGGAAGAATAAAATGCTACCATGTCAATCTTACTTTGATCATGTCAGTGTTCCCAAAGCAAAGGTTGTGTCTTAAATTTCCTCTTAAGATCTTAAAAACAGGTCATGCAGAGTCCCACCAGTACCCAGCTGAGGCATCCCAAAGTTAACCAAACCACATCTGAAGTGAAAGATGCCAACTGATGCATCACCACTGTTTGGTTTCAAGCTGTGGTCAAGAGCTTTAAAACCTGATCTTTGGCTGAAAAAAAGCAAATCACAGAAAATAGCTGAATCACCTTGGCTGTGGTTTTTTTTGCTGGCAGGAGGGAAACTTTCCCAGTGTGAACCAGTTCACTGATGTTATGTTATTTCCATGTTGCTTGAGAGAGCCTGACAGAGATGAGTAGGGTGGAATGACTGTATTTATGTCTGAGTTTTTACTCACATACACTGTCATATCGATTGCCTGTGTCAACAGATATAATATACGGCATTTAATATCTCATTTTGGCATCCCCAGCTGACTGCAGCTGAGAGGGCAGTACTGAATATTTTTCTTCTGAGTGAAGAAGGGGCCCTCTGATAGAACATCATAGAAGTTCTGCCCTAGAGAAGAAAAGCCCAAAGAGTTCCTCAGAGACCAAAGTTGAGCCAACCTTAAGGGCTACATCTGTACTGCTGTTCCAGGTAGTTGTCACTGGGACATGAAGTGGGCTGCTAAGCTATCTGACAATGTAAATGTACTGAAAGTGGCCAACAGAACATTGAATTTTCTAGAAGAACAAGCTGATTTTTGCATATCAGTTGTGTGGAAGTAATACCCACACTGCCTGCCCCCAATTGCCTGCCTTCTTGCTCCATTCAGCCGTGAATAGGATATTGTGCAGATGCAAACAACCGCCTACACACACATCCTGTTCAAGATTTACAGCTTATGCTGTATTAACATAACATTATACAACATTAACATATTTTAATAAATCAGCAGATTAGACTTTTCTTCCCACCTCTTCCTAGTGACTGGCTCTTAGATCTAACAATTAGCTCTGAGGTGATGCAGACAAAAACCTTAGTTTACAAAATGGAGGACTAAGGACAGACACTTTTTTTCACTTTCTGTTTGGGTATCCTTCTCTCTTCACTGCCTGGGAAAATCCACAAATCTTAATACAAATAGAGATGAGAAGAGTAAACAGAAGGTTCTTGTTGATGTGAACTAGAATACAGAGGAGACACAGTGAAATAAAATTAAACCAAACCATTCTGTTTTAAATGAACCTTTTTCCACTGTTTTATTTATCTCTAAATATCTAGGGAAAGTTGTTTCCCTGAATATTTCTCCCATCCTTTGCTAGAGCTGCCCCATGCCACCTGCCTCCCCATGTAAAAGATGGGCACATGAATGGAGAGGCAAACTTTTGAAACGTTAACATGGGGCAAGTTACAGTGCAAAGAAATGTGCATGGGAATGACTTCTACTTCATGAGAGGTGAGAAGGATGGGCTTTGAAGGTTGACCACTGAAGACCACTGCAGAAATTTAGCACAGGTTCATTCTTACCAAGCTATAACCTTCAATTGAATGTGGATGTTTAAGTACTCATACAGAGTAACTCTCAGTGCAAACACAGAGGTCTTCGGTCACATTAAGAAAAAAACAGTTCAAAAATCTTGCCAGACAAGCACTGCAGCTGTGCAGCGTAGTTCTGTGCTCTTGACTTCGGCCTGGAAAAACAGCTTTCAGTGTTCAGCTTTGCCACTGCCCTGCTGTCTCGCCAGAGCGCGTCTTGGCTTCTCCCCAGTGTAGGTGGGATACGGAGCTTCCTTTCCTGAATGCTTCAGATGTGCTGATGAAAAGAGCAGTATGAGAGCCCACGTGGGAATCCTCAGCCCACTGCAGAGAGGTGGGAGCTGTTTGCTCAGCCCAAGCTGGCTGTGCATCAGGCTTTGCTAACAAAGCACCCATCTCAGGAGGCTTCTTAGCTTGGGTTTGGTGCCATGCTAGCTGCTGCTAGCTGCTGCTAGTCAGATTCTGCTTTCCTCAGGGTGAGCAGAACAGTGTTGTACCTAACTGGAAAAACTATTGCTGAACCCATGCCTGCTTGGGTTCACAGACATCTCCACGGTGCCTTTGCCTAGCATGCTCTGAACGCACAGTGTTCTGCAAACCATCAAATGCAAGTCTAAAGGATCTAAACTCTCAGAGCAGAGAACTTCCATGTGGAGTAACTCAGATCCACAACCAGATATGCTATCACAACAATATTTTTAATGTACGTTACTGTCAGCTCTTTCTCAGTTCTCTTTTCTACTGTTTTTTAATGTGGTTGAAGGCATGGGCATCTCCTTCCTGACCCCAGCCCTGCTTCCTTGCAAAAGTAAGGAATTGCCTTTGACTGAAGTGGCAGCTGGAAGCATTTCTGAAACTGTTAATTAAGGAGCTGAGTCTTGCCTGTCTGAAGAAAAAGTCACACGTTATATTTTGGGGTGATTGCATCAGCAGGAGCGGTGTCAGGCAGAAGCATCTGTGTGCATGGAGCTGGGTGGCAGTGAGGCAGGAGCAGGCACTGGAATGCAGAGCTCTCACAGCCCCTTCAATCTAGAGGAAAAATCCCCCTAAAGCCCCTGCTGCCTTGAAGCTTCAAATTTCAGCTCTTCTCTTGCCTCTTAAAAGTCAGATAGTAGGAGAAACAAGAGACTCAGTGAATACAGGAATCTGATTTTTATCTCCCAAAATTGCTGTACTCATGTATCTCCCAGTGGCAGAAAGTAGGCAGGTCCTTTTGTATCAGGTACAGGCAGGCAGGTGCTGGTGTCTGTCATTAATACTAATTAGACAATACAAAATTTTGACTGTTGACCCCAGCTAAAAGTCTGCCACAAGACTGTTTTAAATTTTCCATAAAAACAATAAACCATTTCAGAAAGTGAAATTAGGAAATATTTATTCTGCATGTTAAAAAAGGATGCTACATCAGAATTTATAGCATCTTTATGAATATGGGTTTAGTACTGGTAAGAAATTGTCGTTATTTCTGGGATATTTCATTTGCTGTTCATGTAGAAGTGTCCATAAATGGAGAAATGGAGAGTTTTGGAAAATCTTGATCTCTTAAAAGAAACTCATTGAAATTTGGCAGCTAACTTCTTCCCAGATTCTGATCGGCTGGACTTCCCTGGAGACAGTTTCTCCCCAGGGAGCAGCAGGAGGCTGGAATTGGAGAGCAGACTGACGTTCAGCCTTGGTGTCCCAGGGAGGAGGAGGGCTGAGGAGTGTGTGGGAGGAAATGGGACAGCACATCTAACTTGCAGAAGTGCTCATCACTTCTAGCTGCAGCCAAAGTCAGTGAGAGCTGTGCTGTGGACTGATAAAACCTCTGAGAATAGAAAAATGAAATGTGGTGTCCTTATTCTGGGACGTCAAAAATTAAATTGGTCTTTTGATCCAGTCCTCTAAGCCTCTGTTCCCCCCTCAATAAAATAAATCTGGGACCGCTCTGATGTCACAGCAGATTTATGAAAATAAATCTGTGTGTGTCTGTGAAGCTTGAAGGGGTGCGAGGAAACTAATAGTCTTATTTTCCCACCAGGCTTTTGAAGTGTGCATCAAGGTTATACACAGTGCAGATGCGGGATGCAGAGATAAGGAAATACTATTTAGAGGTTTGCCTGGTATGCCCCATTCTCTCTGTGCATTGAGTGAGCTGGGAAACCTGTAAAAATAATAATATATGTTCATTTGTAATTAAAGGCTTCATCATAATGCATGAGCACAGGGGAGGCAAATGAAGGTTTGTGCATGTGCAATTATTGAATAACTTTTCTAAATTACAGCGTCTTGTTAAAGCAGCTAGAGGATCAGGATAATTTAGTAAGTGATGGAAAATGTCTGTAATACTTCTCTGTGCAGAAGCATTCTTACTCCCTACAGCATGATTTTTTTTTCTTTACCAAATCTCAGTATATTTACTTCATTTTTTAATTTTCTAGATTCAAAAAAGGGAATGTGAAAATAATTCTTAGCTTTTCTTCAGGGCAGAGACCACTTCCTGCTTTGCATTTGTACATTCCCCAACACGAGGGGCACCATTCTTGGTGGCCTTTTGGTCCTGCCCTATCAAACATAATGAATAATGTTCTTAGCTCCAGATTCCAGTGCGATTGTATGTTTGTGCATATATATGAACTTCTGGCTTGGCCACAGTTAAATGAAAAATATACTTATTTTTTCCTCTCCAAATTTCTAACAAACCTTTTCTCAGGATGTGTGTACAAAATTTAACTGTGAGGTTTTTACAATAATCTCAGAAGCTGAAAATATTTCTTTACATCTAATGAAGACCACCTGGATTTAATTTCTACTTCTGCATGAAGTTGTAGTATTGGAGAAAAGAAATAGAGATGACATCTTGACTCCACATAAATTGAATTTTACCATAGCTTTCAATGAAATTGGAATTTTACCTCAAGCATGGGAAAGAGCATTTAGTTGCAAACATTATGCCTTTGTCTGCTACATTTAATTCTCTTGTGAAGGTTCATATAGATATTTTTAGCCTCACCTGTATTTTCTTATCTTTGGCTTCTGAAATTGGTGGTGTTACACAAAAGCAGTACCTGCCTTCCACTTTTCATCCACAGAAACCTCTATGAGGCTGAGATGTGCCTGAAAGGATAAATTAAGAACATGCATCTAAACACAGTGGAGAGCTGGGCACTTAGTTCCCTTTTACTCTTTACAATCCCCATCTGTACCGAGCACACCATAAACTCTGTTAGTGCATTCCCATCCTCTCAGTGGACATGGGAGAAGTCAGTCTATGCTCCCAGTACGAGTATGAAACTTCACTTTTTTTCTGGACCATTTAAGAGCCCTGGGCAAGGTTATGTCGGCATAAATAGTCTTTGTGTTTGTCTGCAGTGACCTTTCCTGGGCTCTAAGAGGAGATTGCTGCACTGAAGGCTCCGGTTCAGTGTGGGTGAATTGGGTGGAAATACCCTAACCTCACAAAAATTTCTCTTCACTTCTGCAGCAGCCCAAGCTGGACAACTTTCCACAGTGCTTTTAGTCTCCAGCATCTACCTGTCATATTCTTTTCCAAAACAGCTGAGACAGAAACCTGAGAAAGCCCTGCTGGGAAAGGAGAGTCATGTGGGCAAGTTCTGGTGCACCATGCGGAGAGTTTGCAATTCCAGTATGGGAACAAGGGCCACATACGAGAATGTGGAAATTTGGGATCATCTTTCCTCAGCCCTTGTAAGACATGTAAGATGTTTCACACAGACAATTGTATTACGTTACCCTCTGTCCTATTTTTGAATTATAGACAGGAAGAGCAGCATATGGTGAAGAAGAAAATAACATTTAGATGCCTGGCAGTACTGCTTAGACTCATTGCAACAGTGCCCAGGAAACTTCTGCAAGGATAAAGACCTCATCTACTGGACATTGTGCAAACAGTGCAGAATACAGAACACAGCTTCTGCCCTGGGGATCTCACAAGCCAAACATGACCAATAGGCAAAGAGAAATCAAGTTAAGCTGAACTTTTCTCTGCCTGCTATCCTACCTTATGGTGGCAGGCTGCTCAGTAGGAGTAATTTTAAGTCTTTATGTTACATTGTTGGGTGCTAGGTTTTTCTTAGGTGCAGGGCACATCAAAACATTGACTAAAGTTTGTTCCAAACTATTCCTTTGCTTGGCTCAATATACCATTAGAAAGATAAGAAATTTAATAACAACATAATTTTATTTTTTTGAGTTCCAGAGGCATCAAATCTAATAAGACAGGAACACTGCATTGCATTTGATTTATTTATGTTGGGTCTTTGATCCGAAGTAACTCCAACAAATAAGATCAGTTCACGGCAAAGTAGACAGACCAGCATAAAAGAAGAAGAAACATCCTGCAGGAAACCAGATTTCTGATCTGGGCACAAATCACATTTATTAGAATTATTAGAGCTATGGACTTTGAGAGAATACAGTATCGAAAGCAAGTTTTCAGCCTGTGTGACTGTGGATGGTGGACTCAGAGCGCCTGTTCATAAATCATGCCAATGGGCTTGCTACAGATAAGACTATTTTTTTTTTAAAGGTAATTAAAAGTATTCATGTTCCAACCATGAGATTATATTGTAATGACAATTTAAACAACAGGATCTTCAAATATCATTCACAGTACCTGTATGTTTGTTAGGGGATTGTCCAGCAGATATTATTAGAACAGAAGGAATTACATATTTCTAATAAGGAAAGCGCTGAACTGCAATCAAGAAACCTGGTTTGTGTCATTGAGTCTTTCATTGAGTTGTTGAGTGTTGTAACTTATTTATTACCTCTTTAGGCCCCAGTCAGGATGTGGGGACTCATGAGAGTAGTTGTGGTCCAGTCAAGTTGACACTGTCACCAAAATCTCCCAAGTGCTCAGAGAACTCTGTGTTGAATGGACACCAGCAGGATAGGGACTTCTACCAAGAAAAATAAGCATTTTTCTCCAAACCTGAAAATTGTTCACCCCCAAAGTGCCAGAAATTGAGAGGAAAGACCTCTTTGGAGACCTGAGGTTTCAGATGAAAAATCAGGTTTTTCTCAAATCTCTTTTACTTGTTTGAAAACCCAGTTTGATATCAAAACAAGATGTTGAAAGAGAACTTTCTACCAGCTGTACCTCGGTCTCATTGGAAGAGACAGGTAGTTCCTGTGAATAGATGTAAAGGCAGAAAACAGTAGTGGGAGGACAATCATCTGTGAACTTCATGTGTTGTGCTGCCTCAAGGAATTCCTGCCAGCTCTGTGCTCCTCTCCTTCTCCGGGCTAGCAGAGGATCCTGACGCATGTACACGTACACTGATAACTGACTTCTGAGGTATCAGGCTTTTGCAGATTCCGTTGAGCTCACTCTGTAGTTTTTTAAAAAAAGATTTGATGAAATTTAAGTATTATCTGTATTATAATAGTATGCTTACTCTATTTCATTAATAATACATTCAAGGAGTTCTTAGGTTGTGTGCGTGACTGAGAATGTTTTATTGATTTATTTCTATGAATGAGATCCACTTTAATGGGAGCAGAATATTTATTTTCTCACAGAGGGATTAATATGGCATAATATAGTACAAGTTTTGTCGCATAGCTATATTCAGTGCCACTATAACCTGATTTGGGATAAAATATACAAGTGCATTAGGGAACATCTGATTTTATAGCTTTTAAATTCAGTATAATATAAACTCAACTCTCTCGCTGAGAATTAAAGTCGTTGCAGGACAGAAATTTTTTGAACAAAGAACAAATCCATTATTCAATATGCACAGTTCCAGACACGGTGTTTTTCTTTAGATTCATTGCCTCTATGTAATGCTGCCTTTGTTTGACAAAGTATTTTTTTAAAATAATATGAAAATAACTTATCTGCAGAGGTGTTTCTTAACTTGTTTTTTAACTTCAGGATCACCTAAATGTTTTAAAGAAATGTATTGACTGTGAAATGTGATACTAAGAAGTCAGAAGAAGGAACAGTAGATCTGAGTTGCAAACTCTTTGCATGTTTGAAACAAATCACATATTAGGGACAACACTGTAACCTACACAATAAATACTAATAACCTGTGAATTAACTCATTCCCAGAAGAACTGGATGCCAAACACATTTTAAGACTAGTTAAAAACCAGTTTTTCGAAACATATCAGAGGAACTCAACATTTCGGAGTCAATCCTAAATGCACTAAACCCAACAACAAACCGGCTCTTTGTGGGACCGAGGCTGTGGAGCTCAGTGGAAGAAGCAGACGTGGTTTCTGGAAACTGCAGAGCAATGTGCATTTGCAGTATCAAGATATGGAAGTATGGACACTGATATGTATCAAAATAGAATACAACAGAGTTTTTAATAAGGGTATGAATGTACTGTGTTTGGATACCTGCACAGTAGGATTGTCACTGTTTTGGGACTTGCCAGTTGGTGGAAAGCTTGATCAATGGTTTGAAAAATTTTATTTTAAAATATTATTATGTATTTTTAGACAAGTGCAGCTTTCTGCTTTATTTGTGGTGTATCCACAGTCGTGTTTTTTTCCCTGCAGATGCCAAAAGGAGGGAGAGAAATCATCATACTAGGCTGGAAAGAGCATCCTGATGCAGCTCATTGCACTACAAAGTCAGGAGTGCTTTGTGGACCAGTGGCAGATGACTGATAAATGGCATCTGCGCTGCTATGAATCTGGAGCTCATTATTTGGGAACGATCTGTTTAATGGCCAGTCTCTGTCTGTTTTATTGTAATGTCCATAAATAGTAGTAGTAATATAAATGGCTTCTATAGCAAACCGTGGAGCTGCCTTTGACACTGAAAATCAAATTTGGGTGGTTGATGCAGATCAGCTTTTTTGAATGTTGTTTTAGTTAAGTCTGAAATAGCTGAAAATTTGTTAAAAAAATATTTTCACAAAACAAGAAAACAACTAAAATCACTGCTGTTCAGTGGGCTCTGTAAAGAAACTTTTGTTGTGGTTGATCTGAAGAGTTTAGAAAAGCGTTTGCTTTCCACAGTTTTCTCCCTCATATCAGGGGCTCTGTGTTTCCTCCTGTGATCCCAGCTTCTGTTTCCTCTTCTTTATGGTTCCATTTCATCACTGAAAAAAAAGGACAAGACAAAGAGAGAGGACATGAAGAGGAAAAAGAGATGTTATAAATTTAAGGTTTTGTTGGAAATCTTTTCATTTCTACTGAGGGGTTTTTTCTGACACCCAAAGGAAACAGTTCATTTTTAACAACCTGTAGTGCACAGACTATTACTTTCAACTTTTCTTGTGGAAAATAAATGAAGAGAAGCTAAGGTATCTCCTCAATATGCAGATACGCATAACTAAATTCACAGTGCTTAGGATTAAAAGTTGAAGGGACCAAAACCTCCCAAACAGAAAACTTGGAGATAGATAGCTCTGCAGCTGGCCTTAATGATGACTCTAGTGACCAAAGACACTAAGGTCTCTGTTGAGGTCTCTGAGCTATCAGAGCTGCCTTGTGGTGTCCAGCCCAGCCTCCAGCTGCCTGTTCAGAAGGATGTGGCTCACTCAGAGGTTTTCAGACACTTAAGAGCATCTAGATGGCACTAGCAGCCTATATTTAGGCACTGGAACTGAGCCCCAGGGGTATGATTCAGCTTCAGATTCAGACATTTGGATGTCTACAGTGTACTCTAGGTGTCTGCACTCTCATACTGAATAGATACTCAGGTCTGAATTTGTCTCCACGCAAACATCTCATGTTAACTGAGATGCCCTGGGATATCGGAGGCATCTCTGTGGTGCTGGCAGATACTAGTGTGGGTGAGCAGAATCGCTCCGTAAACTCCCTCAACTGCACTGGGTTTCCACCCAGTTTCTGGGTTTCTCCTAGACAGACACCTCCACTGCAAGTGTTTCCATTGAGGCATCTCCATCTGAAGCTGGCAGCCCCTGGGTGGCATCCGTGCTCTCACACCCTGTGTGCTCAGCCAGGAGCAGATGGGGGAAGTACTCATGGTGCACCTACTTTTTACAAGGGCGTGTAGCGACAGGACGAGGAGTAATGGATTTAAACTAGAAGAGGGCAGATTTAGATTAGATATTAGAAAAAAATTCTTACTGTGAGGGTGGTGAGGCACTGGCGCAGGTTGCCCAGGGAAGCTGTGGATGCCCCATCCCTGGAGGTGTTCAAGGCCAGGCTGGATGAGTCTTTGAGCAACCTGGGCTAGTGGGGGGTGTCCCTGCCCATGGCAGGGGGGTTGGAACTCGATGATCTTTAAGGTCCCTTCCAACCCAAACCATTCTATGATTCTATGATTCTACTGAAAACCAGACCCTGACCACCTAAGCGGCACCTCGATTAAATGACAGTGTTGTCCTCTCGTTTAACAACTGTTCTTGAGAAATCATGGAGTAGGAGAGCCAGGATAGCACATTGATGGTCTTGCTGTGTTTCAAGGAAGGAACATCAGTGTTCCCTTTAAACTGATGGCTAGTAACAGCTGTGGCTAGGTGATTCCCACTCTCTCTGACTACCTTTTAGCACTACTGCTGCTCTGATTTTGGCAGGTAAACAGTTCAGAATATTGATTTATAAGGAAAGAGGTCACAGGAAATCCTCCATATATGCATTTCAGCTTCTATATAACTAGAAGGTCAGGGCAATTTTTTGGCACGTGCTCCCAGCCCACTTTTTGGAATGGTGAGCGTGTAAATCTGTGTCATTCTCTGAGCTGCACTGAGGGAAGACTGCAGTGAGCAGTGATCTACTTGTAGAGGTATTTAACTGAATCCCTGAACTACATCAAGGCTAGCAGTTTCAGGATCACTTTGCTTAGATATAAGAAGTCCTTTATGTGAAAAGTGGGAGAAAGTTGATCTTTAATTATCTCAGAAGCATTTGTCCTAGAAAACAAAGTTACTCCTATATTTGCAAGAAGAAAAAAAAAATCACCTGGACATGCGGGGCTGACAGAAAACCTTGAGAACCTGTGTAAACCAACCCTAGAGCACAGGTTTTTTCTGCATTTTCTCATGCAATGGGTAGGGGAACTTGAGTCATGGCAAAACTACATATTGTACCTTGTCTCCTTAATGAGAATGCAGGAGCACTCCATATTAGGAGCCGTAATGAAAGGAAATACATTCCTTTACTCAGCGAGTGAAGTCAACTGGACACGAGCTCAGCTCTCCACTAAAATGATGATGAGGAAGACTAAAAAGCAACCTCAGGACTAATTTTCTAAGTTTCAAACTGTGAAATATTGCACACAATATTTTTGTAACATCATAACCCTCCTGCACAAGGGAGGAATAGATTATGACTCTCCCTTCCACACTATTCCTGATTTATACCTGTCTGAGATTAGAGGCTGTAGAGGTTCTTCATAAAAGTGCTGACCCAGCCACTTATGGGGCTGTGATAAATATTTCATGAGATATACATACATGCAGAAATCTTTTCTGGAACATTAATCACTGCTAACTTAATGCTGTGGGATGTTTCACTATTTTGTAAGTACTAAATGATTCATTCAAAAAGCTGATTTACTCTGAACTTTGACCCAAACTTTTGGTAGGGTGAGAACGCAGAAATGCAGGAGCAGCAGAACTTCACTTTGACCCTGAGCTCTTTCAACATAGGGCAGATATCAGTCTTCCTCTCTTTTTCTGTCCCTTTTTTCTTTTCCATAAACTTTCTCTGGAGTTCCCAACCTAAAGAAGAGCTCATGTACCACTTAGAGTTACAGAGCATGAGCACACACCCCTTTAATGTGTAATGCTGGACGTCAGACATTCCAGCAGCACTTCTTACTTTCCCTTTTTTGCAAATCTTTACTTTCTCAGTACTTTTTTCTTTCCCCAGGCTTAGTCCAAGCCTTAGGCAATATTCATCTGAGTGCAAAGGCATGATTCATCTCAGCAAAGTCAAGCATCTACTTCCACATGTATGACACTCTAAACTTGCTGGCTATACGACAAGCCTTTCTTCAGCTAGAAGGGGAAGCAAGAGATAAGCCTTCACCTTTTGTAGCCATCAGTGTCAAATGACGTTCAGATGATGTTACGTGTTTCCAATTTAAATACCCCACTTTCAGTTAGGCCACCCAAATATGATCTTCCTATCTGATCAATAAAGAGAAAGAGGTCTGTTGGGGAAGATTTCTCTCATTCTAAAGAGAAGCTGGGAAAGCTATGATCTACATGCACCTGCTTCTCTTCATGATCTGTAATATAAGCCAAGGCAATTTTTTTGGATACAGACATGTATAGATTGATAAGGGTATCTCCTCCACTTGCCCGTCTGGCAGGCTCTAATCCTGTGCCACATCAGCCAACCCTGCAGATGTCTCAAGGCCCTTGGACACTTCCAGTGACACCAGCCACACACGTACAGGTAAGTGAACTGACTTCTTGGTGTCGTTCATTTGTACTCCTCCCCACACTTTGCAGGATTTCTATTTGAAATAGGAAAATAATCCCTCTTGTCAACATAAGAGAAAAGGAACTTATATTTACAAGAGCCTGCTGCAAATACTGGAAGCTAGAGTCAAAGCTGGACTTCTGAACTGTAGTCTCCAAAAATGAGGTTTCTTTTTCCTTTTACTGACAAGCAGATCAGCAGCTTGTGGATTGCAGCTACAGACCAGTGACATTTACGCTAGAAGGATTTTGGCTGTTTGTTGCTGACTGGGCTTCTGATTGTTCAGATCACAGAAATTTTCAGCATTCTGTGGCCCATGACTGGCATTCGTGTGCTTGTTTCCTTCCTTGGCTGACTCTATTTGCTTCCTACAGTTTGATTTCCTTGGGAAGTGTGGAGACTTTCTCCTTCCTTTTACTACTGCCCTAGGAAGCGACATCTGATGAGGTGCATGCATCTGCCAGCTGGAGCTGCTGGCACAGACCTCTGCTGTGCAGGTGTCTTCATTGCACTTTCATGTGACATCTGAACACCTGTGTGGCGTAAGCATTTACGAAAAGCAGGGCTTTATTTGTGTGGAAAGCCTCTGCTTTCAGAATTTCTCTCTAAAGCTAGTTTTAATTTTTGATGGGAGATGTTGAAACAGAGAACTTGGGTGTCTCATGTAGAGTTTGTTTTTCAGCAGAGCTTTTCTTTTGTTCCAGAACACCCTTACTTGCAAGATATTTGCATAACTAAAACAACTGGAGTTTGTGACTACACCAGATTAGGAAACACATAGACCAGTAGGATGAACAGAGCTGATGGAATTTCTTGTATCTTTTTATGAAATGGTCAGTATACATCACAATTTAGATTTGATTCTCCATATTGAGTGTAACTTGACCATAGACAACCTACAACATAGAACAGAATGTGCTGGTGTCCTCTTATTTGATGCTGGAGAAACAAAATTTAAAGATAGCAATCAAGCCGGTTAACTGAGAGATAAAAATACAGAAAAAACCTGTGCTGCCTTTTAGCAATGCTGGAAACTCTTTCTATTCCTTTTGTTGTGTCTTTCATTCTCCTGTCAATGTCTGTATTTTTGAATTCTCTTAATATATAGCTGAATAGAAAAACTCATACATTAGGTTGGCTTAAAAGAAAAGTAGCCTTGTAAACATCTTGCTGGAATTTTTAAATGTTAATGAACAAGAGTGAAGTTCTTGCTGTGGGCAACCCACGCATCTCTGAAAAGTGTAAACAGTAAGGAGGAAGGGGAATTACAGAGGATGGTACAAGGTGGTATAATTATCTGTAACGGGCTGGATTTACTGAAGGGAAGATGTAGGTAGGTTGTAGAGAAATGACTGTGAACACTGGTATGATGAAGCTATGGAGCAGTCGCCTGGTTTGATTGGTCTAGTGTTGTTGCAATGGACAACAGAGGACCTTGTTAAAGGACAAGAAATTGTCTGTTAAGAAAAAGTTGTGCAGTAACAAAGTACTGTGTTTATACAGTGGGTCTATACACAGCTTTTTTCCTTTGGTCCTGTCCCTGCCGTGTGAACAGTCTATGTCTGGTGACCTGGAAAAAAAGGGGATTGAGGAGCTGGTTACCACCATTGGAACAGTTCATTTCACCTACTGCTTTCTGCCTTGCTCCAAAATACTCTGAAGAACAACGTTAATTTGCTCCTGAAGTCAAAACAGAACTAGTGTTGCCTGTACAATGCAAACAATGTCCGTTGGATATTCAGTAAATTCAGCTTTTTAGGAAACCTTGGATTATACCTAACAGATTCACCATGCTATCCATACACCAGAGATCTAAGTTACCTGTTTGAGGAGGAGCTATGGTTGGGAGACCTTTCATGCCAATACAATTTGATGAGCAGCCCTTCCCAGAAAGGGGAAGTGGAGAATCATTGGACAACACTAAAATTTTCTTAAAGAAAGTCCTCGTTCTGTGAGATGTTTTGCTGCCATGAGGAGAAAAGAAGTCAAGAAACTACGAATAAAGAAAAATCTGTTAAATAAAGAAAAACTGTAATGGCTGTTAGACGAGTAAAAAAGGTGTTGTGCTCATACAAAGTTATGAAACATTAGAAAGGACATCTTGAATGTCAAGTCAGACTACACTAGAATCTAGTTGCCAGTGCCACTCTAGAAGAAACTAAAGCTGTTACAGAAGTGATTTCCCCCTTGGGAAAGTCTGTGGGAAGCTAGACTCCATCAGTCAGAGAAGGACTCTTCTCAGGTGATGGGATAATGATAGGAGAGCAGACTTGAAATTCTGCTTCCTGCTCTGTTTGGTTCAAATAATGGACCTGACCTCCAAGCTTTAATGTCTTAGGTAAAGCTAAAGAACCACAAAAGCGGTATGAAAATAACCATCAGCTAAATGTGGGAACTGTGGAACCACGACACGGATGGTGGGCATGTGTGACAGCACCTGGTGTTGATGTGGAGCAAAATAGGCCATGGTCATAAATGCACAGCATCTCTCTCTGTCTCTTCTTTGGATTAACAACGACTATATATTCAAATTGGAGCAACTCCCCCAGGAAGCTGGAGAGACTGGGGAGAGCCTGGCTGGTGGAAAGGCTTATAGACCAATCTCTTTGTGCTGTCTCTGTCTGCCTTTTTATTTTAATCAAATGTTTTGTTTCTATTGAAATTGGTACAGGCATCCCTCAAAATTGGCTCCATTGTGAATGATTCTCATTTTCCTGCCAAAAGTCATTTTAGTGGGACACGCTGGAAAATCCTTTTGTTTGCTGGCAATCCCTGCATATGGAAGACCAGCTGCTCATTCCTGTTAACAGAGCAGGTCTTGATTCCTCAAGGGGAATGCGCTGTACCCGCAAAGCCTGCCCAAATGCAAGTGCAAAAGCATAGGAAAGCCACTGGGGAGGAAGACAAAAATTCAAAGACAAATATTATTTTTGGTTGCAAGAGTATCTGGCTTTGCCTAGGGAATGACTGACGACCCCATGGCAGCATGCGCAGCAATGCTTCCTCTTATTAAGAACATTTTTGACCACTCTGGCCCCCATCACATCAGCCTTGTGTTGATTCTTTGGGCTTTTGCTGTTTCTCCTCCAGGTCAGGAGCTTCTGCCTGACATCCAGTTCACCTATTTCTCTAGAAGGGGCTGTGAGAAACATACCTGGACAGACCAGAGTCATGGGGAGAGTCAAAGATGGTTGATGCCATCAGTCAGGAAATCAGTCAATAATGTACAAAACTGTGAGTACTGCAGACTTATTGGCAGAAATTTTAGATACAGGCATCATACATGCACCAGTAAACCTGTGACACCTAATGAGGCAATTTTCTCACCAGGGACTGTTCCATTCTTCTCATCTAGTGTCTGTATTCCTGTCTGCTTTTCACTCTTTCTTCCCTCCCCTCTTTTTAGTCAAAATAACCAGAATTAATTTATTTCCTTTAATGTAGATGTTGATTGTCTTGTAGAAAACCTATTTCATCTCTCTAGGTAATGAACCCTCCATTAAGAGCTATGGTATTTTTAGGAGTTCCTTGAATATATATTGACAAGTATTTTACAGCAAACCAGATTTTCCAGTATTGTCAGTCTCTCTGTATTTCTTTACTGACAAATAGGCATATATCTCATTCCCAGCAGTGATAAGCTTAGCTGCAGGAGCTACAAAAGTGGAAATCAGAGACCAAGCATGGCTTTTTCAGTACCAACGATCCTATTCTCCATCCTCCTGCTAATGCTGGTAGAGAAGCTCTAGACTTACACAGGGCAATTTGAAGAATATAAATTCCTGGGAATCTAAAAGATGCCACAGACAGTGGCAGCAGCTATCCTACACTTAACACAGTGAATGCTGGACTGATTTGTTTCTTAGTGGAATTAGCTGAATGAATAAATAGCTGTCTGCCCCTACAAAAATAAAGTCTAATATGCAATTAAAATGAAAGATTTTCCTTCTGAGGATGTGGGGAGCTGTTAGATAAAATTATAGGACCAGATGTGAAAAGTACTGTTGTTTCACATTATTGAAAAATGAGGATAATTAAAAGAAGTGAAACATATAGAGTCTGTCTTTAAAGGCGAATGCATTTTAAGCCCCCATGCTAGTATCTGTATCATTAGGCAGAATGTAACAACTAGCTATGGTATGTGGCAGATAGAAGACTAATTACAGAACACACACTCGGATTTCCTTAACATAATAATGAGAATTCATTAAACAGTAGCAAAGAACAGCAAGATCAGTGCTGCAATCTTATTATTATTTATTTCTAATACAGTGCTGAATGTAGGATTCAAATGAAATGGGAACCCCTGTTGTGCTAGGTGCTGCATAAGCACAAATTAGGTGATTGACTCCTGCAGTTTAAATGCTGCTCTCTGTAGCTGTTTCCTGTGGGGATTTGAGTCCAGTTCTGATGGCGTTGAATCAGGTAGTTTTTTCACTTGAACTTAGGGGAATTATTTTTCCGTTAAGTATGTCAAAGGTTTGACTGTTTGAGCACTAGCAGAGGGATCATGTAGGGCTGAGGATGTACCTGAAAGGGCAGAAGTGGAAGCTGCATTGGGTACGTAGGGTAGTAGTGCAGACATATAAATTGAGCTACGTATAATCCCTGGGTGAAGAGGTTGGATTATTACAAGAACTGCTTATTTCATATGAAAAAAAGGAAATTGATAAATTCAAATTTCCTAGAGTTTCCTATGTGTCCCAGAGACTATGAAATATCCAGCATAGTGTCTGCATGGTGTAACCAATTCCTAATCCTCTCGCATTTGTAGTAGAAGGATTTGTTTGGCTTCCTGGAAAAGAGAGAGATTCAAATGAAAATGAGCCACAGAGCTGTCAAGTCCCAGCTGTTGGGCAGGAGACTCACGTGATTTTTCCCCAGCTCTGTCCTCTGCATTGGAAGTACAATGCCACATTCTCCCTGGTCTGCTGAAAGCCCTGCAGCAGGCTGGCTGGTCAACACATATCAGAGGAGTCCCGCTGGTTAAGGCACATTCCCAGCTGTAATCCTTCTACTGTCCAGTCCCTGGAGGGGTTCAAGGCCAGGCTGGATGAGGCTTTGAGCAACCTGGTCTAGTGGGAGGTGTCCCTGCCCATGGCAGGGGGGTTGGAACTCGATGATCTTTAAGGTCCCTTCCAACCCAAACCATTCTGTGATTCTGTGATTCTGTACTGTCACCTATGAAAGGAGACAACATATCAAGAAGTTTGTCTACAACTGAGACTTATGTCAAGGGGAAAGATTTTGATTTGGACGGTATTTCCTTCCACTAAAATGTCTTACGTCTTTTGTAATCTTACTGATTTGCACCCTGTGACGTAGGTAACATAGAGTAATAAAGAAGAAAGGAAATCAAGAGACATTTAGGTCATTTTTGTCACCAGTATTTCTTTCTTTCCAGTAAACACTTGCAGCATTTATTACACATGCACTTTGCTAGTATAAAAGTCTTAATTATCAGAGAAGATCAGGATCCTCTTCTCAATACTTCTCTGAACAGAATGCAGAGAAAGAGATTAAGACTAGGACAACCATATCCTGATATTTTCCCAGGATACTTTCCCAGTTTCCTGAGACTTCTTGCTCAGAAGTTTCTGGAGGTAAAGGTGCTTTCTGGATTCTTTTATTTGTAGTGGCCATCTGGTTTCTCTTCCATTAATGTCTAGTTAAGTTTTGAAATCATGTAATGGCTTCTATCTACAGTCGCCTATAAACACAGTATATAATGGATTATGTAATTTTTTCTTTGTTTTGTTTGTTTGTTTGGTTTTCTCAGCTGGCATTTGCAGGTTTTATGTTATTCCTTCTATTTTATTGAAAAAGACAGCTGCCAGTTGTCCACTCTTTCACTGTCTCCACACTACTTACAACATCAGAGACCTTTTTCATATCAGTTGTTCCATTTCCGGGCAAAGAAATGAAGTAGTTCCTCAAATGATGACTGTACATATACTTTGGGAGATATAACCCTGTTTGTTGGGGATATTATAGATTTCCTTTGGCAGTAATTGGAGTATATGCATAGTTGTTTTTCCTTAGAAAAGTTTCTCTGCAGTAATCAATTTCTTTGGTCAGAAATCCATATTGGCTATCCAAAAGTCTTGAGTTATCAGTGTTGCTTGAAGAAGCAGTAGTGTTTGGTGGAGATGATTCAGTTGCCTAAACATAGGTGTCTAGTATGAGAAGTTCTAGGTTATCTGAGATAACTACATAAGGTAGCAGAAATCAGATGGGATCTGAAGGGGACCTAAGCTTCCTGTAATCTGATCTGGACTTTCTCAAAACCAGATCAGATAACCTAGAACATGTCAGGTGGTATTTACTGCCTCCATTTAGCCAAGGGATTCTTTTCTACAGCACTGAAAGTTAACCCTTCTTTATGAAGGTACCCACATAAGGAACTAGGTGCTGGATTTCAGGTGTTGCAGTTCAAGAAAGTTGCCACCATGCCACCATGATTTTCATTTACACACAGTGATAATTTTTATCCTAATCTATATGAATAAAAAGGGAGCTCCAGCTGTGCTGTAAGCAACTGTTTAATGAATCCACATTTGGTTAGCATTGCTGTCATTTCTCTGGATGTTCTTGTGTGGCTTTATATGTATGTTCTAATTAAAAGAACTTAGAAGCTCTTGGATGTCTTCTTTATTTATGCAGTTTTTAATTAGAAAATTCAATAGTTAAGAACTGGGGCATACAGAGATACAGCCATTTCATCTCCTGCTGTGATCTTGTTATTTGTCCCAAATTAATTGATATCAAGCCAAGTTAGAACTTGGATAAAAATGCCTTTAGGAATTAATCCTGGGTGTATTCTCAGGTCAGGTTGATGATTTAATATTTGTCAGCTGTACAAGACTGCAGAGTCTTGCATTTATTCTTGTCATGTGGTGCCAGGCATCCTTGTCTTGGAGATATTCAGTCACTAAAGACCCCATGATGCATTGTCCAAGAGGAGGTTTTGTTCCAGCCCATTTCCAAAGGCCTTGTAACCTCTGGAGTTACAATCATACCTGTGCCAGTGGGGCATGCTCTCATTCTTCACTTTCAAGGCCAAATCCTCTGGGGTCAAGGGAACTCTTCCAGCTGAAATAGACACAGAACCATCCTATCTAGTTGGGTTCTTCAGATCGCTTCACAGGGGCCATAAGCAACTCCCTACAAATAAATAATCAAATAAACTAATTTGATCCTTGAGAAAGGTGCTTTTAAAAAGCACACATATGGTGTTATTTTCTGACAGAAGACCCTGTGCCCCGTTTTTGTGGTTGTAGGAATGAGAAGATGCTTACAGCAGTGATTTGGATGCTTTTCTTTTTCTGTTACCATGGGTGAGTGAACCTTATGAATAGTTCTCTCAGCTGCTACGGTTTAGCTGGAAAGAACAATGATGGGGACAAAAGACTTGGCTGGTTGGATACCTGTTTACTCCTGGAAGAGTAAGGAGGGGAAAAGGTCTGGGGACTCCAACAGGTTCCCAGCCTTTTTAGTTTTTCAATCTCTTCCTTCACTTGCAGCTTGTGAAAAGGAAGCACACTGATAAGTATCATGAAAGACAGCATAACTTCACAGCAGTTTTCCTACAGAGATCTGAAATGAAATTTTTCACCTTTTCTCTTGTACTACCTCTGAAAACAAGGACAAAAGACCCATTGTTTTTGGTAAAGACAAGATTTTCACCTGTGTTCTCCTGACAGTAACTCCATGTAGCACAAGTAAGAAATTCTGTGAGAAGGATACCTTGATACTATGCTATTTGTATGTATGCAATGCTAAATGAATAAGAAGCTATAAATAGATTATTATAGTGTGTCAGCACTTCAGAAGTGATAGATGTAAATGACACCCTTGCTTACAGACACAATGCAGAGGTAAAGGCTTGAACATGCAAAAAAAGATGTGGTCCCCATTTTCCCATAAGGAGATGAGGCTCAGAGCAAAGCCCACAGAAGCAAATAATGCATCATGATTGCTACAGCTGTATCTGTTATACAGCAGTATAGTTATGTGGAGGAGGGCTTGATTGCAAATATTTTTTCCTGTCAGATCCTTTTGCCTGGTATAATTCTACTCAGCATATTCTTCTGAGTTCTGCCTTGGGTCCGCTCTTCATGTGATTAAGTAAACTGTAAATCCAAGTAACCTCCCCCTGCTCTCATGCAAATACATGTAAAAATGACAGCTGAAACTTATCAGAAATTCATGTCACACCACCAGTTTGTACCATCTGAGAATCTGACCCTAGCACTGTTTTATTTTTCTGTCACCTAGATTTAATTAGAAATCCCTTTCTTAAAGCCTCTGTAAACATGTATTCTTTCTTTAATTCTATTTTAAATTCTCAGTGGAAGAAGAATGTGTCTAATTTACCCCTGCAGAATGTGTCTAGAAGAATGCTCTTCAGTGCTGAAACACTTTATAGAGTACCTTTCAAACACTTTACAGAAACACTAATGGAATTTTCCTCTTCCTACCCAGCATTCCCATTTCTAAAACTTCAAAAATATACCAGCCAGCATTATGCAGAACATGAATTGCTTAAATTCAGGCATCTTTCCTCTCCTTCTCTTCCCCTGTGTAAAGCAATTTTCTTTTTAAATGTGTCAAAATTTGCAGCTGTGCTACTGTAACAGGATGTTCTTAGCTATGGAAAACATACAAGCATCTGTATACTTTCTGACTCAAATTGTTTTAATTCAATTTTAGTGTACACTTGGCGTGATGAATTCAAGTCGTGTAACTATTGAATAAGCATTGGGGAAGATAGATTGAGATGGGGAAAAGTAATGTGTCATCAAATGACACATTTTCTTCCACCTTATCTCAATGTCAAGGACACAAAAGGAAGAGGATGAATTAGTTTGAACAAATATACTTAAAGACTCATAGTCTGGTATCTATTACATTGCTCCCAGTTTGAATATAGACTGTCAGGGAAGCATCTGGGTACTGAACTGAAGAATTACAGAGGTCTCAGTGATAGGGTAGAGGTTTGAAAAGTGGAGCTCTTGGTGGCCTCTCTGTAATGTTTTATACTCATTGGAATTGCCAGTGTTACATCTGCCCAGGTTTCCTTTGAAATGACACAGATGAAGGACAATCTAGCGACGGGAACGCTTTCACCAGCCAGGGGAGCCCCACAGCCTGTTCATTTTTTCTGCCACAAAATTTCCGTATGATCTTGGGCTAACCACACAGCAGGGCTTGAGGCATGGTGGGGAGTGAATAAGTGCAGCTTAATGAGCTCTGTGATGGCCTGGTGGTGGCCGGTCATGCTTGTGCTTTTGGCTGCTCCCAGTATGAACGTGTCAGCTCCAGCCCCCAGGAGGTGATGGGTAGAAGTAAAGTGCAGGTTTTGTGTACTGTCACCACTGAACAGTAGTCTGTGATGCTGGGGTAAGCTATATCTGAGAATAATATGACAATACAGATTGTAATATATGGTCAGAATAGTTATCCATTGTTTTTTAAATGAAACTGACAGAAATATAGCTAAATTCATCCTGATTTACTAATGACTCAACAGCACACTTCAGTTCCAGTAAGTGAGGAGGCAGACAACAACGTATTTTATCCTTGGAGGGTCTGGGGTCTAAATTCTAGTTCAGGGAAGAGCCTAATTATTTAACATTCCTCTTTAGTACCTAGTGGTGCTATAAATCCTTGCTATGTTGGTTAGTTAAATGGTATTTTATATTCCTGATATATTGATTAAGAGACTAAATCAAATACCTTCTGTTAGATTAGCATTTTCCTCTGGGAGCAGCTGAGCAGCAAAGGCTGCATTACCTCTTCTGGAGGTGCCGGGGACACCCCATTGGTCTGTAAAGGTAGACTCGGGATTGTGATGGATATGGAGTGAATGGAAGAGCCTGCCATGTGTTCCTCAAAGGTTATACGGAAAAGCTTCATAAGAGGTAGGGTAAGAGCATGAGTCTGCACACAGTTACTGCCTTCAGAGGGTTCGGGAAATCAGTTGTGATATAGTAAAGAACTGCTGACTGATGGCAATGTGTGACCACTGTCAAACTTCATCTCTCAACAGCTCTTTCTGCTATGAATCACGTTGATTACCTTTCTGAATACGATGAGGCTTCATCTGTGTTTTGCAAAATGCTTTGCAGCCCTTCTCTGATATATGTTAAATGCCTCGCATGTGCAAGACATCCTGTTGCTTAGTAAAGATTTGTCCCTTTGCAAGCAACAGCTTTCGCTCATGGCCTCTATTCACCAACAGCAGAAGTGGCCCAGTTCGAATGCATGCTTGGCTCAGGTCATCCTTTCCCAGAGATTTTTTTTTGTACCAGGTCAAGCGATTGTTTTGAACAAGACTCCTCATGCCCTTCTGAATCTGTTGGGCTTTTTGTTTTGTTCTGTTTTGTTTTATTAACAGTGACTGATGGGAGTTTTGAACAAAGCTGTCCCAGCAAAAGTTGCAAGTTTTCCTTTGTTGTTCCTCAACATGCAACCAGGGGACATTGTTGGGAAAGTTCTGAGTACCTCTTCCAAGATGCACCTGTGCATGCAAACAGTATCCAACTAAAGGCGTGACCACAAACAGAGCCTTTCAATGTAGCTTTCAAGAAACTTTTTTTGATGCATGTGAATTGGGATATTCCTGGACTGAACATGTCACGAATTTCCCCTGCCTTTGTCTATACCTCAGGCCATAGCTCATAAGCCACATTTGTCATTCTGCATAGTTCTTTTAGAGATATTTCCATAGGTAAAGCCAAAACCAATTGCTCCCTGTCCAAAACTAATTGTTGTTCTTTTAAAAAAGATAAATATCTCAGTATATCTTGTTTACTAAGCAGATAACCAGAGTTATAAGAAAATCTGATTTTTGTCCAGAAAAGATGCAGAATTGCAGACTTGTAACTGTGAAAAAACACCGTCCTGAACAACAGCAACAACAAAAGGCTGAGATCTCCATAGTGAAATCAGGATTTTACATATATACTCTATTCAACAGACATGAATCTGAATCTTTGAGATTACTTTGGAAATTTTATCCTCCAGATGTATGCTGCACGTCTTACCTTTTTATTTCGGGGAGAGGCATGCCTCGGGTACTGCACATTGTTGAAATATTTGATGACTATGCAACGATAAGAGAAAACAGATATAAATCTTCAGAAATCACCCCACTAGAAGTATAATGCTTTTGTAGCCAATAATGTGGTCACACACTTTGTGACCTGCCTTGCCTTAAAACAGAACCGTTGCCCCTTGCAACTCTCTCTGTGCATCGGGTCTAAGGTGAGGATGGAGAATGGCGGTCTGAGCACAAATTATTATACAGTAGAGAGTTCTTCTACAAGTTCACTATTAAGATGCAAATCCATAGGCAGGAGGGCTTTGTTAGGTCCTTAAAATTTTAGTTATATGCTAAGTCAAAAAATAGGGACAAAACATACTTGAGGAGAACTTGCATTAGTTGAAAGCCATGCTTTATCAAGTCAAAAGTATTAAAACTGAGATTTATTATTATTTATTTCCCAATGTCTGGAAGGTAATGACTGAAAAATGTCATGTTCTCATCCAGGAAAACCTTACATTCTGCAGAAGCTGTATTTAACAGCTTACCAAGTGATAACTTCTCTGTCTCTCTCTCTCTGAGCTCGCTATGTCATCAGATACCTTTCTATACCTCCCATGATGGTGTCAGCATCTCTTACATAGGATAGTGGTTTTGTCAAGATGATATTTCAGCACCGTTGTGCTCTAAAGAAGTTCCTAGCACTGTCTTGGATTCTCCCCACCACACTCTGCTTCAGCAGCAACTGTGAATTGTGATGGATGAATTTGCTGCTGTGGGGGAAACTGCCCAAGCATACAGCTGGGCTTGCCTCATTGCTGAGGAAAGGGTGACGTCTCATTCCCCCACCTCAGCCTCCCACCTGCCTTTGGCACCCAGATACCTGCTCTCGCTGCTTCTCATAGCACCACTCAGACCTCTATCTATCTGTCCCATTTAACTCACTGCACCTGCAAAAACATGTTTAGTTTTGTTTTGTTTTTCTCAGTTTCACTTTTCATGCAGATAGCTCAGTGTTTACAGTCTTCCATAGATGTCTTCACTGGGGTCAGGTGCTCTGGGGGATTCCCTCTGCTGCTCTGTTCTAATCTTCTGAGTTAGGAGAGGTAGTAATTCAGTCTGTATTTCAGTATTTTCTTTCTGTGTTGAGTTCTGTCAGTCTAAGGACTGTCCTCAAGATGTTTGAGAAGACAATTTACCTCTGAGCAGTTTTTATCATGACCAATTGCCCCATGTGTTTCTTGTCAGCTATTACACCAGATCAACTCTCTGGGGACTTTGCTGTTGCTGTTAGTGGAAGATGCTGAAAAGTTACCTTGATTTGCTGAGGAAGCTGGTAAGAATTGGAGTCATGTCTATTACCGAGACCATCCATCCTCTTTAATTTTATGAGGCAGTAGCATTTTCTTGTTAGCCTGTTTCATGAAAGTGTACAGGCCAAGGACACTGGCTTGGTGTAGGCTAAAATAGTTGATTTAATCCTCTTGATTTTTGTGGAAATAGAAAAGAGACTTCTGGGAAGGCATACAGCTTCAAGTGAAAGCTGTGGACATCAGATGTTTTAGCCTTTCAGAGCCCTCTTCTGTTTGCAAGAAGGTTTCATTGTTTTTCTGCTAAGTAGCAATAGCAGTTAATCATCAGGAATACCAGGAAATGATGGGAAAGCCTGCTTTCATGCAGTAGCACTAATAGGCATGAAGGTCCATCCCCACAATGACAAAAAAACCCCTCCAGGGTGAAGTTTTAATTTCTAACAGTAACAAAGTTCCAAATAAAATGAAGAACACCATCTGAGACTGAACCTATCAGTGGAGAGGACCTGAACAGTCACAACAAAGTGCTTACCACATAAAATGCTTCCAAGGTCTGAGGTTTGTTCCTGCTCTGTCTGTAAGGAGTTTGATTTTCAGAGTTACTGATCTGGGCCTTCACCTGTAGCTTTTGGCATCTGCAGTGAGTCTGACGGCTGGGCACCATCAGACATAAGCATGGTACCTTGATCTTAAAACTGTCATGAGGATTTTGTGCTGATGGCAAATATTGAAGAATTATATAACCAAATCAATCCAGGGAACTAAAGCCCCAAATTTCCAAAGAGTATGGGTTTTTTTGTTTGGTTTTGGTTGTGGGAATTTCTGTCTTTAAGATTTTATCTGCCGTCTTTAAATCTGTTGGAAATTTGAAGAGCGTTGAAATACATTGGAGAAAAGGGTGGAGGAATGTCTGGCAGATCATATAATCTTTGGTTTCAGCAGTTTTGCAATATTTGCCTAGTTCCTTTATTTTAGTAGAAAACAGATACACAAGTGCACAAGACACTTCAGATGGACAGCACTGGACTTTGCTCTAGACATGAGTTCTGCTGCCTTGCCAGTCAGAAACTACTAGTCTGACTTGCAAATACTGCAAAAGGAGGATGCAATGTGAATGGAGCTGGTGAAAAAAAAATACAGTCATAAAAAGTATCAATGCAAAACCCCTCCTGTAATGCCTTGAGAACCAAAATTCTCATTGACGTGTTCCAGCCTATGGCTTTTAGGTGTGGTTGAACCCCAGCTGGAAACTAAGCACCACCCACTGCTCTCTCACTCCCCTCAAGTTGGGGTGGCAGAGAGAATCGGAAGAGTAAAAGTGAGAAAACTTGTGGGTTGAGATAAAGACAGTTTAATAGGTGAAGCAAAAGCCTTCACCCAAGCAAAGCAAAACAAGGAATTAATTCACTACTTCCCATTCTCCACTCTCCCAGCTGTGTCCTCTGCCAGCTTCTTGTGCACCCCCAGCCTCCTTGCTGTTGGGGTGGGGTGAGGAGCAGAAAATGCCCTGACTCTGTGTGAGCACTGCTCAGCAACAGCTAAAACATCCCTGTGTCATCAACACTGTTTCAGCACAAACCCAAAACATAGCCCCATAGCAGCTACTATGAAGAAAATGAACTCCATCCCAGCCAAAACCAGAACACTTTTCTTCAGCATCTGCCAAGGGCTGCACGACGGGACTGTCTCTGCTGTCCTGGTGAAAGTAAAGCTGAATGTCACCTTCTGATTTCTCTTGCCTCTCCCTCTTGATAGCTCTCAGTGCAGGCCTTACACAATTCTGCTTAGTTTGTAAAGCTTGACAACATCACAACTCAAGGTGCTGAGTTTTTAAGGTGCATTCATTTTTCATTTCGAATTCTGTCTCTCAAGCTATCTATAGTACAGCATTTAAGCTGCAAATAAAGCTGTAGCCGGTGAGCTGAGCAGAAAAAAAGTGATGATAAATGAGTTAATACTGAGTTTGTTACAAGGCCATTTGCTGCATGAATTAAAACACAAATGGGCCTATGAGTTTAGGGTTTACCAGCCCTGCTACAAAACACGCTAGTGCAGATATCTGGTTATGGTGTGTTTGAAGGTCTGTTTTTCTTAAAGCTAGGCAACTTGGCTGTCCTCTCACTCACTCTGGCACAAAGTCAAAAGAGTAGAGGAGAACTCTGTGCTCATCTGAGTGATGCTTTAAAAGGGGAGTGTCATACATGTATTAAATTAATCTCTTCAGGTCAGGGGAGCTGTCTGCTTAGCAGCATCTGTCTGTAAAATATTATGTACTTGTGGTCCCATTTCCTGAAGTCTAATTTATTTTTATGTTAAATGGTACTCTTGGCCTTCGCTGCTTTCAGTAGTCACAGATACCATTGTTGTTAATTAAAGTAATTCCTGACTCCATACAAGAGAGCAGGACCACATGCTGTGAGAACAGTACATTCCTACAACTCAAAACAGCTTCTATCATGAAAAACTGAGGACAACCCAGACCTGTAGGGGAAAGGATATAATTTGGAAAAAGAGAAGGTCATGTACTAAATACGACATTAACCTCCATTTTTGTTTTAATATAATGTAGTGTGTGCATGTTGCCCTTGACCGAGTGCAACTTACTTTTCACTCCCTTTCAGCCTGCAAACATCAGATCTGGGTTCATGAGGTTTCTGGTCCATCACAGACTCCTTCCGTCTCAGAGACTAGGTCTCTGTAGGGCTGTACTTTTCAGCCATGGTCTATCTTCACTTGATGACTAAAAGGCCTTTTCTTCCTTTGGAAGCCTCTTCAAAATGAATCATTATCTTTTCACCCGTGGCAAACTTAATAACAAGGAAAGGAGCACAGAACTGTGTGTATTATTTATCTAATGCAAATCATAAATGTCCTAATAAATTCTCATAAATCCAAGTCAGCCAAATAACCTCCATCTCAAGGCATGAGACAGTAGGTAGTGACACATTCTGATCTCTTCTGCCTGTCCCCTGAGCTCCATGTGCCTGTACAGCATCCACCAACATAAAGCCCTTTCACCCCAGGGCAGCTGTGGTAACGCATTCCCTGAAATCCCTGCTGCAAGCTTGGGAAGAGCAGGCTGTGGAGAGCAGCAAGTAGCTTTCCATGAACTACATCACCCTCTTATTGTGCAGGGAATTCATGGTTGTTCATTTGACTTTGCCCTGTTACATTTTGTGTATTTTGATTTAAATTTACCCAGCCATCTTGGGCAGTATGTATACAGGTAAATTAAAATGCTCATAGTACTAATAAAAATAATATGTAAAACTTCCTCAGTCTCCTGGCTGCCTGTTGAGTTGCCAAGCATGTTACCAGCCATGGTTCATTTATCATCTAGGGAAGATATATGCTGTAAGTTCAGGGAATACCGCCTTCATCTTACAGATGGGAAACTGAAACAGAGTGGGTAAAGGCTTGATCTTCAAGGGTATGTAGGTGAAATGGGATCCAGAGGAAAGCAGACACTGAAACTATAAGATTCTTAAATAACTTTGAGGCTCTGGGCCTATGGGATTTCTCAAAGTCATGCAATGAAGGCTGTGGATGAGCAGGGAGCTGAGCCCAGCTCTCTGTATGCTTAGACAAACTCATCGTAATGATCCCCGACCTCACTACTTCCAATTATGCACAGGCAAAGGTAAGTAGCTATTCAAGTGCTAAATATCCTTTTCTCGTGAGTGAATCTGTGAGCAGCTTTGCCCTTGTCAGCTGCAAATGTGAAGGTTAAGCCCACAGAAAAAGGTGGTACTTTTTCATATGTCACTCTGAGAAGTTTCCTAAGAAGTAGATCAGAGAAAGAGGCTCTCCTGCTTTGAAAGGCAGGTTTCAGCTGTGGCTTTTACCTCCTGTTTGGGTGTTTCATCTCTGTCAAAAATTGCCTGAAACTGTCAAAGATCTGAGATCTTATTTTCTGTGGTCCTCCTGGAGACTGCAGAGGTGAATCCTCCCACAGTTAAACTTACTCTCTTCTACTGTGTTGTAGTGATTTGCATTCAGCCCATTCCCTGTGCTACTGAACACAAATCAGAGGACCAGAAAGACTTGATCCTTTGGTTCCTGTTCCTTGACACTAGTATCAGTTTGCAAGCACTCAAAAGCAGAAAGACAACTGCTAGTGTTCTCAGAGCCTCTCATTTTGGTAACCAGACAGTGTAGAAGAAGGGAAGGAGCTCTCTCTCACCCCGGGAAGGGCTGGGTATCAGGGCTGTGAATCCTGGCTGTATCACAAATAAGGCAGGGGACAACGAGGTAACCTGGTTAACCACAGGACCGCCCATGCACACACCTGATTCTGATTCAGCCTTAAACCTTACCTTTATTTAACACTGATAAATTGTACCTTATCCAGAGAGGTTTTGTTTCATGGGGTGTGCAACAATTGAGGCTTGGGGTTCATCTGAGGAAAGGTCAGGTGCTAGTATCTTCAGCTGAAGTCTGTGGGAACTGGTGACAAGATGTATGGAGCTGAAGTTACTGGTGAGTTAAATGTATGAAAATTTTTTTTTTACCTATAGTTGTGGTTTAGCTGGATTCTCCCTGTGTATTCACATCAGCTGTACTTAAGACATTAATTCTGGAGCAGTTCAGGAATTTTTTGGCTAGTTTTTTTGTAAAGATGAGATAATGAGCTAGTTTAAGACAATGGACTGACTTGAAACTTAGGTGTTAACTGAGCTTTCACGACTAAGTATTGACTGATGGGTACAGGAGCTATCCAAGCTGGAATTTTGGCCAGTAATAAAGATGTCTCCCAGCAGCTCCTGCTGTGCTTAAATGTGTTGCTTAACAGTCTGGTTGAAATGATCTGACAGGAGGTTCCCAGAAGTGATCAAATTGTGCTTAGATAAGACACTTATAAATAGCAAATAGAAATTATTCCTGCAGGTGCAATGTCGGTTATATGGGACAGTCTTTTAAGCACTGTAATTTAAGAGATGTTTTGTATGCAGTTATGGATATATGAGTAGCGAAAAATTATGTTAATGGGGGTGGTCATGTAGGACCACAGGCCATCTGGAATATAGGAACTGAACAAAAGAGCCTTACTCAGTCCAGCTGAAGATGTTTCTGCAAGGATATTCACAACAGAGACTCTCATTATCAGTGGCAACAAGCAACTGCTTCTGTTTGAGAGATATGATTCCTCACGAGTGCTGTCCTGTGCCAAGATCCCAATAAGCCAGTTTTCCTTTTCAGAAACATTCTGTCCATGAGTGTCTGTGCAACAAACTGTGGCCACAAATGCTAAAAAAAGTAAAGTATTCAGAAAGATAAACCCATAGGCATAACAAACCAGACTCTCAACCACAGTTCCTCATATTTCAAATGAGAATATTAATATTCTTGAAGTCTTACAGAGATAAGTCCCTCTTGAAGCATATAAGGACAATAGTGATGCACTCAGAAAAAAAAGTGAACAATGAATTCAAAAAACTATGCAGAGTTAGAATGAGTCACAATGAAAATGGTACATGGTTACCATTAAACAGTGGCATTAAATTGGAGTTTTGAATAGCTACCTGGTCAGTGCACATCATGTCTTATATGCAATGAAAGAGGTAGGGACCCAGTGGGAAAACTAGTCTGTGATTATGTAGTTAAAGACTATCATAATACCCATGAAGAAGGAATATAGAATAAAAAGGAATGGAAAGTTAAATGGCTGTTCCATTTTTGGTATTTTCTTGACTGTTGAATGCTTTGACCCTAAAACTTGCTATTGAGTCACATACATTTCTGGATGTGAGTGGTAATAATTCATTAGGGCTGAAAAGCTCATTTACAATATCCCCTTAGAGCTTCTTGATGGAATAGTTTGTGTCCCATGAGACTGGCTTTGTAAGAATTGGAACATTTTTTGTAGAGCTTTACCATGACACATGCAATAACAAACACTGTGCTATACCAGTATGTGTTTGTGTTTACTCTGCTTGAGATTCTCCATCAGCCCTCACCACTGTTAATAATTCTGTCATCAAAGTTGAGATTGCCATGGGAAGCATATAGACAAAGTTAAACAAACAAAGGACTAAGGAAAAATAAGCAACTTGCATCATGGAAATCTGTGTCTCTGCAGTGTGCTAACAGCATACCAGCATATGGAAGAATTTCCAAGAAAGGATTTGGGGAACTTGTGTTCCTTAGAGAAGAACCCAGGCAGACAGACCTCACTAAAATGGAGATTTTTGTTTTTTTCTCTTGTGAATCCAGATCATTTGTTTCTCTGAACTCATTTCTAGCTTTCTTCATTCAGTGTGAGAGAATGAGATATTTGTAGATATCACTGGAGTACCCATGAGTTACAGCTTGCCTGTGTTTTACAATTAATCCTGACAGGTGGGAGGGGATATATTGTCATTGCTGGGTAATTATGCTATGGAGGTCCTTTCATTAAAGTTGGTACAATGGCAGCTGAGCACCCTTCCTCATGCAGTAGGTGCTATGCAAAAACAGTAGTGAACCTATGTTTCAAGGGAGGAATGGGGTCAGCAGGGGTATGCATTCATTCATATGCAATGCAGTGACAGCAGGAGTGAAGAACATCTCGGAGAGAGACACTTCTTTGCTTCAGACTGTTTCTGACTCGTTTGTCCTCTGGTTTACTACAGACAAGGAGGCTACAGGGAAAATTAAGGTCACATGTTACCAGTGATGTGTCCCTGCACAAGGTATCTCTGAGATTGGTGGTGCTCTTTGCATATCACCCATCATATAATGGGAGCAAGAGCTTGCTGGGCACCAGCTTTGACTCAACTGCTGTGATTAGACTCAGCAGCTGGGTGCATTGCACGGGCAGTCATATTGTCTTCCAGAGATGCCCAGCTAGAGGTATATTCACCTTTTAAAGCATCATGTCATTGGCTTGGTAGAGGCAGGTTTTTGTGTGATGTGTCCAAGTTTTATTTTAAAATGCTAGCCAATGCATATAAGTATGTGGCCCTGAGGCAGGTGACCCTTGGTCTTTTCCACTGGCCCCAGTGATCACCAATCATTATATTGTGTTGATAAAGTCTCTCACACATCACCTAATAGAAACTGATTTGCACTTGTCCAAAGTAGGCAGACTTGTTAGGATGAGAGCTGAGAAACGAGAGGGCTGTGTGCTAGATGAGAACAGAAAGACCAGGCAGTTGCAGACTTTCGACCCTTCTTTGCAGGTTGGCTTTTGGTGGGTGCAAACAAAGGAACAAAGCAGAAGAGAGTGAGCTGTCTGACATTACATTTTCTCATCATCCTTGATCTGAGCAGGCTGAAGCCTGCCAGTTATAGCCAGAAGTCAGAACAAGCTTCCTAGCTGGAGCTGTGCATTTTAATCAGCTGCTGTGCACTTTGTGGATGAGCAGTGACATAAAGCAGTTTTCTTTGTTGGATTTTAAAAAGCTGATACTTTGCAGGGAGGAATTTCCCATTTTAGTCACTTTCTTAGTCTGAGGGCAGGTACAGACGGTCTTTAAGTAAATGTTCCTTACAACAGGGATGTTTAATTTTTTTATGTGCCAGATCTTGAGATACTGTGTACCACTACTGCTCACCTGAAGCCATGAATTGTTTTGATTTATCTCAGCAGCAGATACATGTTAGCTCAGGAAAAAAAAAAGGGAGAGAACAGGGAAAGTGCAAAATAAAGGACAAACTGTCAATTTGTTGCTTTAATTAACCTAAATATTTAATCCACAGAACATTATTTGTACCTATTTACACTGATGTAGATAGACTGTGCTAGCTTACAGACAGATATTAGAAAATCTTTGGCTAGGCTTGATGAAGCTGATGTAAAGGCTTGCCTTATTTTAAGTGAGTTTGACAGGAGACACAGCATCACTGGATGATTTCTAAGAAATATGGACCCTTGTGAATATTTTCCTCCTGCTGTGCAGGGGAGATGTCTCAGGGCTGTTGTTGCCTTTGTTTCATCGTGATGCTCCTCTGCCAGCCTCAGTGCTGTCAGAGCCTTCTTGCAGGGGAGGATTCCAGCTCTGGCAAGTGATTCCCGTTTCTTTTATTTTTAGCATCAAGATGTCTTTTATTCTGGCTGAAGGACAAAATCCCTTTTCACAGGGGCTGCTTGAACAGCAGAAATGAGTGGCTATTAAAAGAAGGCTTACTGTAAAATAGGATAATAACCTAGTTATTTTGCATTTCTAAGTCATTCTTGCATTGATATTTCCTTCCCTACAATGCACACCAATTAAAAGCCACTGAGCAGTAAAAAAAGCAGTCTGCGCAATAATCTGCAAAGAATCATGAGCTGTGAAATGAAATAATTATTTTCTTGCATTAATGTGAAGATCCATAGCAAATTCTTACAAAGCAGACTTTGTCCTGGACTATTGCTACAAATGTCCTTTAAGTCTCTGCAATGTCTTGTATATTTTAATGCTGTTTGTGTGCAGATAAACATAGGTGACACATTAAGTTTCAAGGACAGCTACTCTTCTTGCCTGTCCCCTGAATGTCCTTCAACATACTCCATATTTCTACTTGTGCACGGATACAAAGGCTGTGCAAAGCTCTCTTATCTATGGTGCATTAGGTCAGATTATTGACAATACATGAATATTTCTCCAGGTAGGCATTGTTGTCTGGGGGGCAGAACATTGACTAGGAATGAGGGTAGCAGGATATTCTCTTTCAGTGCCTAATAGTTAGAGAATGGTGCATTTCAGTGCCCTTGAGGTTAATGGGAAGGTTGGGACAACCCTCAGTCAAGCTGCTTAGCAAATACCATCAAAACCCAGCCGTAACCGCACTGCGGATTTGGATGCAAGAATGGAAGAGGACAGATGAAGCTTGTAAACATCGAAGGCACTCATTATGCTAACTTGATTGTAGCTAATTAAAAAAGGGTTATTAGCTGATTGGATTACAGGGGATGGAGCAGAATGACCCTTTGTTCATGCCTGTGCTTGCATCAGTAGGATTCTCTGGTCTGTCCAAGAGCACTTCTGTATTATCCTCATTCTTGTTTCTTCTCTTCTGACTTCAGGGCCATATGCTCCCACACAGTCTGCTCACCAGAGCAGCGTGCCAAGCGCTCCAATAGCCGTTGTGCCAGGCCAGCTAGTGCTCTTGCTGTGCTGTCAGGCCATGGCAGGGAGCTGTTGTGCCCTCTGACTGTTCCCAGCGGGTGTGCAGTCTCTTGGCTGCGCTAGTCAGACCGAATCCAGCACCTATCAACACCGTGCTAGGCAGGGCCCTTATTTCTTTCATGTTGTTTGACATCTTCAGTTTCCGTAAACAGAATCTCTGCAAGTTTCTTGTGCAAACTTTGACGAATAATTGCATAGAAGTATTGTGTATCTATGAGATGTGAAACAATACCTACATGTATAGTCATTCAGCTGACAAAAGAAGCAATAATGGAATATTAATTTGAGAACTAAACCCGACAAAGGCTGAGATAAAGCCTCGTATTCCTTAATATAAAACAACAGGATGCCATTGCATAGTATTTTTGTGCTTGATCTGTGAAACCACAGCTCTTAGAAATGCAGTTTTAGGAGTGTACTAATTCTTTTGCCTTTCGTGGGACTGAGATTGTTATGATTTGTCATGGTTGCCTCATGTTTTAAATTCAGAGCAGAGCGGCAGACAGACAAGACTTCCAGCACAGGCAGCAATATTAGGAAGTCTGAAGAGAGAGTTGCATACGTGCTGGGCAAGGAGAGAGGAGTGTGAAGTCTTTCTGTGAAGCGATAAGGCAAGTGAGTATATTTCCAGATTTTCTAGCTGGCCATACCCCTTTTAGTCTGTTAAGTAGGCAGACATCAAATCACATTCTTGACACTAGAAGCTGTTCAGTTCAATTATTATTTGAAAATAGGATGACCACCAGACTTTCAAAGGAAAGAGGAACAATATTAAAAAAAAAGCATATGGCACAGCTTGTTTATTAAGGAATCACCTCACAGCATTTCCTGGAGTGGAACCACACTATTTCTCATCCACTGTGCACAATCATTTGTTAAAAGCATTATTTTTACCTGATTTAATGTCCTTGACCATTAAAGTCACAGAACATATGTGCAGATCTCATCTCGACCATCTTTAGCTCTTTGATAGGTAGGTCCCCAATCTGCACTACTTGTCTAGGCTCATGGTGTACCCATGTAGAGAAAACAGTGCTTTTGGAGGGCCCTGATCTCAACACAGGTGTCTAACACAGTTGAACATATTGTCTGTCTTATGGTGATGCCTTTCTCCATAAGCTGCAATTAATGGTGTATAAGGAGACTTTCAGACACTCAGGTGAAATTTACCTTTAAGTTATCTGTGCTGTGAGTATCTGCTTCTAAGATTTAGTCAAGGCTTTTGTTATAGTCAGTGCAGGTAGGGTATGCTATTCATCTGATCTCTTCTTAAGGTCATCTCAGCATGTACGAAGAACATTCCTACAACTCGTAGATTATATGAATAATAAGAATCATTTGAGATTATTCTCACCCTAAATTCTGTTGAACACCCTGGTTAGATCTCTGTTGACTACAAGGAAGCCTTTGGTGACTTGCTTAGATACAGACATCTACAATTATAGATCTACCCACAGAGTAAGGTGAATGCTATGTCACCAATCAATCTGAAGTTTTTTATCAAACAAACTGTTCATCACCCCATAGGAAAAGAAGTTATGTTACCATTTTCCCATTGACAGGCAGAATGGTTGTCAGAGTGCATGCGAAAATAAAGACTTGAGGATGCAAAAACAATTTTCATTTTAGATCATGAATACTGTATTTGTTACCTCTCGACTTTAAAGCTACTGTTTATCTAAATCTGCGTAGGGAGTTTATTTTATGCAGAGGTCTAGAAATACAGTAAAAAAAATGGATCTCTTTTAACCACAAAGGCTCAGGAGCTGCTACTGAAGGAGAATCTTTGATATAGTCCAAGAACTGTAAAGGGAATCTCAGTCAGTCACCAGAGGTGCTACTGGTATTGTGCTTAGAAATGCAAGATGGCTAATAACATTACTCCTTTGAGTCATGGCAGATTAGATTGATAACAGCATACCCTGTTGTCACAAAGTAGGGCAGGCACAGGAGAAGCTAGGACTCTTTAGCAGTAGATTTTTGGCTGCCCTAAAACAATTGAATAGGAGCAGATTTTGTAGTCAGAAAATAGGGCACTCTTGCTGCGGGAAGTCATATGGCCTACCAACAGCCATTTTGTTTGGAAGGTAATATGGTCATTGATGTTGATCCAAACAGCAATGCAGACAAGGGAGACTATGTAAATCTAGATTGAAAATAAGGAGATTTATTTTAAAAGTGGTTTTGTCCTTTTTTTTTTTTTTTTGTTGGACTTTGAAGAAGATATCCTCATATTTTCTGTTTTGTGGGTGTAGGTGTCCATTTCAGGTTAAAAATATGGTTTACTTGCAAACCCTATGAATGAATACTCATTGCCTTGGTGCCTGGAGAGTTGTTTTTGTCTTACCTGTAAGGCCATATTGAGAATTCTTCCAGAAGGATCTGTCTCTCCCTTCAGTGGGAAAGTGAAGATTGTGCTTGTGATGGGTTAGCCCTTGGCTGGGGGCCAAACCACACATACCCGCTCACACAATTCCCGCCCCCATCCAATCATAAGGGAGAGAATTAAAGGGGTAAATGGAAAAGAGGACTCGTGGGTTGAGATAAGGACAATTTAATAACTACAACAATATTGAAAATAATACTATGTACAAATATACTAATGAGTGATACACAGTGATACTGCCCCCCTTCCAGTGACCAAAGGCTCAGCCTGTTCCCAGCTAATGATCCCGGAGAGGGAGGGTCCCTAAACTCACAGAACGGTGATAAAAGTCTGAGCGTCAAAGACGTGAGAGCCGACTCGGGGGGAGGGGGGGAAGGGAAGGCCTTGAGAAAGAGCAATCCAGAGCCAGAAGAGAACTGAAACTGAAAGGCCTTGGAACCAAAAGGCAAAGGGGGCCGATCTTCCAGGGGTCCTCACCTATATACTGGGCATGACGTGCATGTTATGGAATAGATTATTGATCACTCTGGTTCTAATCTAGTAACTGAAGAACAAATCCTAGGCTAGCAACTGGCTGTGCCTCTGCTTGTCTGCCAGCCTTGGCAGCAGCACAAAACATCAGTTCTTGTCCGCTTTCGATGAGCATAAATCCAAAACACAGCCTCTTGCTAGCTAGAAAGTTAACTCTGTCTCTGCTTAACCCAGGACAGTGATGAAAGAATGGATGTACAAAGCCTTGCTGCACTATTTTCTGTTCTTCTCAATCTCTCATAGTCAGTAGTGCCAATAATGCTTCATGCTTTGGTTTCGGCTAGGTCTTATCCAAGTTTGCTATTGTTTAGAACTTTTACAGTTGGTCTAAAAGTACACCATATTAAATGCCCTCTCTTCTGAAATGAGGAGAAATGAACATGTCAAAACATTTCATTAAGTTTTAAATGAAGTAAATGTGTTGATCTTGTATTTTAAAGTTCAGCTGAAGGTGAGGACCTTGGGAGGATTACATTAGAAAAACAAAATAGTCTAGCATGAGCAGAATATTAGGGGATTCAGTTGCAAACCCTAACCCCAAAGGAAGTATTACTCTGATTTCCCTTGCTTACATTTTGACAGGAAGCTGACACATCTAAATAATATATTTTACTGGTGAATGCTGTAATTGGAAGAAGTTTAGATAAGAGTGGATTCTGGTGCATGACTGTATACTAGATGACCCTTCAAAGAGACCTTCTAGTAGTATTTTTTATGATTCTCCCTGTAGAATGAGTTGGAAAGTGTGTAAGCAATTGGACTGAAGACTCTTATAAAACCACCAGCTTTCTGAAGTTCAATTTCCTGACTGTGTCCATAGGCATATAAATTTGGACCAAATCTAGGACCAGATTCCCCTGAAGCTGGGAGTGAGCTAGAATGGATATAGACCAGCTTAGCTACATAAATTCCAATGTCTGTTTTCCACACCTATAAAAGCCATCAAGTATATGTCCTGTGTTACCCTTCTCAAACCTGAAAAAAAAAATTTCCTACAATTCACTGGGGAGTGGAAATAAATAACGGTTGCCATTATTTAATAATATTCAGCTAGAGGTTCTTTGGTTTAGGTTATTTTTTTGTTGTTGGGGTTTTTTTTGTGTTTGGTTTTGGTGATTTCTTTCCTAGATGAAATACGTAAGACTACCTTGTACATTTTATTTTATACTCCTGGCTATGCCAACCAACCTCTCTGTCCTTACTTACCTCCCATCCAGCTTTGTGTTTACTGCTTTTGAGAAATAGTCCATGGCTTTTCCTGGGAATTAAGTTATTGTCAAACCAAACTACAAGGCCAGACATTTGACAACTCTTGGAATTCAGTCTTTAGGAGGTTGTGGCCCATGAATAAGTGCTAGAAGCGTCTTTTTTTGGTAGTGTGATTAACAACTGCAGGATGAACTACAGCTTCCCACCTTCCTTGCAGACATTGTCTCACAGAGAGGTCAGCTGCTGTATTTTCCTTTAACGTTTTGTGAGTTATGTGCCATGCTTCCCATGACAGAAGAATAATGTCCCCAAATGTCTGTAGCTATGAATCAAGCATAGCTTCTCTACATTAATAGATTATTGACTAAAAGAGGCTAGACTTGCTGTACGATTCATTTTGCCATTCTTGTGAATGCTGAGCGTCAGTGTGTCAGTTGACCTACATACTAACCTGGGAAACTGCTCTGTGAAAGGCATTCAAAGTCAGATTTTGCCTAGTTTATGTTAACAGATTTCCCTGTAGATTTTTATCATGCAGTTGATTAATTTATTATTAAAATGTATTATATGCAGCACTGAGATCATTCTTTTAATTTACTTCTTGTGACCCATTTTGCCCTCCTTTTATTTCAGTAAAGATTTTTCTCTCTCTGATTAGTAGATTCACCTTAGAATCATAGAGTCTGTATTTGAAGAATACGTATGAAGTGATCTAGGAAAACTTTTATCATTACTAAAGCTGCTATGTAGGTAAAAGATGGAGGCATCATCGTAAGCATTTCTCTAGCAAGGGTATGTGGGAACATCCAGCAGTGAATTTGCATAACAGATCGATGTTAATCAGACAGTTGTCCATCTTCTGCACTTTGCTAGGTGCCTCTGTCTTGAATCAGTCACAGGGTGAAAATTCATCTGACCCATATTGCCTTTCTGAGCTATCTTGTAGTGAATTTGAACACTAATCATATAAAAAGTGGCTGTAAAAATAAAATAAGAACCCAGGGATCTGGGTAAAAATTGTGTGTAGTGAGACATTAGATCTGGCTTCTCTGTGTGATTCAGGCACGTTTCTTGTCTGCCACACACTGAATCTGACTTTCACAGGGTGCACATATCTCTAGATGAGGGAGGTGATGATATCCTGCCTCATGCGTTACTACCAAAAAAAACCTCCAAAT
Organism: Syrrhaptes paradoxus; assembly: GCA_013400615.1. Lineage (NCBI taxonomy): Eukaryota > Metazoa > Chordata > Aves > Pterocliformes > Pteroclidae > Syrrhaptes > Syrrhaptes paradoxus. The sequence goes on along the minus strand of VZTO01028139.1, from coordinate 10,773 downwards.
CAGCTAAATTCTGATCACAAAGTATCTTTATCCCTGGTGAAGGGGAAGGAGGCAGAAAGGTCACAATTTGACTTTCAGATCTCCAATTACATCTGCAAGGCTGGCGCTTGGTGTGTGTATGTGGGGATCATTTCACTTGCAAACTGAGCATATTTATTGTCGGGTTCTCCTTATGTCTGCTTCTTCCATACATCTTGTCCATCTCCTTCAGACGTTCTCAGAATAAGGACTATGTTTATGGATTGGAGGGGGTCTAAGAGAGTAGCAGTGCTTAGAAGCGGCCTCCAGATTAAAAATGTGCTGTATTTCACTTCCCATTTCAAAAGACCCAGCCCACCTCAGCAACCTAGGACCTGAGGATCCTCAGGAAGGACAAGTTCTAGTTACACGGGACAATTAAACAAAAAGAGATTTAAAGGTCAAACCCTGACCCCAGCTTGGGTCTGAGGTATGATTTGGATTTAAATATCCTCATTCATGGTTATGGTGTGCAAACGGTTCCCTAGGATGATCATTGCATCCAGATTGCCCTACAGTAGATTGTGAAAGGAGGGGACACTTACTGAACTCCACTAGACTGTGCTGCTACACTGAAGGATGGGAGGTGTGTAGTCACGACTCCATGCTTGTCTAACAAAGTGTTTAGCAGGGTCTTACTGTTTGATCAGAAACAAAGTACCCTGCTATGCAGAAGTTAGTTCCTCCTTCAAAACAGCAAGGAGGAATGCTGACTTCACTGAGTCAAACAGGTTTTGCTAGTGGGCTTTTTCGAGGATAGCACCATGGTGTCCTAAATGAGATATATCCTGAGGAGCCACAGCCATGTTGTAAATCAGCTGCTCCCTGATAAGAACAGATACTTCTGAAAAGATTTCAGTGTGCTTGTGATATCACTTCCCCGCTCAGTAACGTAATTCCTTGAACAGGTGTCACTTTTGTATATATCCCAGTTTTTTCAGCTAGGAAATGAAACCACAGGGTTCAGATGGTTTCCCAGACCATAGAGGAAATTAGAGCAAACAACAGAATGTTTCTGTAGAGGTCTAGACTTCACATTATCCAAAGTAATTAAAGACTGGTTCAGATTGTTCATAAAAGTCAGCAAGAGCTAAAAATAGGTACATTTTGTCAAAATAAAAGGTCTATGGATGCCAGTCAAGGACAGTGCTGAGATCACGTTTGGTAAAAAGAGAAGTGTAGAGCTGAAAATCAATGGACTAAAACTGATGTGTTGGGAGGAGGACTCACAAACAAGGAAGAAAATGAGCCAATGGGATGTATAACCTTCTGGCGCTCATTTGTTTGAAATTATAGGAGTGATGATTGGAGAATGAACATATAGAAGAGAAGAGAGCAGAGTAATTAATCCCTCCATCTGCTGGACCCCAATAACCATCCTGATATTGTTGAACTTTCATGTATTCACTTTAAGAGATGACTGGGCAAGTTGGATGTGAAGAAGTGGTTTAACTTTTTTTGTTTTTTCCCTTTGTCAATTGGCTTCTGCTAAAGCTTGAACAGCTTAAGAAATGACAGTTATACTGTCTTACTTTATCTTATGTTTCCTTTTCCTTTCTACCCTTACTTTTTCTCTTTCCCATCTCTTCTTGCCATGTGCTTAAAAAAGGGATCATGCTCAGAGAACATTTGGCTGGTAACTCATCACCAAAAAGGCAGCTAAGTAGCAATGCTCTAAAGAGCACCAAAATGACATAAGTTTGCCAGGTCTCCAGGTGGCCTGAAAGTATGTTGTGTCTGTCTTTCTCTTACAGTGAGCATGTTTACAAGAGTTAGCACTAAAATCAGAAATGGTAGGTTTTATCTTGGTTGTTCTTTTCTTTTCTTTCTCCTATATGTATCCTGTTGTTACTCTGTCCAAGGAGACTGCTTAGGAGCCAAAAGCAACTGAGCTCACCCCCATCTTCTTTTACTTTTTCTTCCTTAAAGGCAGTTGTATTCAATGTCAAAAACTCTTTGTAGGAATTATCTGCAGAAGGAAACAATGGATGCTGTTTTCCAAAGAAATTTCAAAGTCTGTCAATACTTTACTGTCAAATGTTTAAACTGCTTTCCCCTTTCTTTCCTCCCCACCTTCCTCTTTCTCCTGAGAGCCAACATAGTTCTGACCCAAACTATCTGTCCCATGACAGGGCATGTCTCCAAAGGAAGCCATGTGACGGGCACGTACCTTGTCTGGTGACAAGAGAGAGACTGAGGCTGTGGCGTGGGGAGGAGTGGGCATTTATGTGAAGCTTCCTTACCCTTTGCAGCCCCCAAGGCACTGTGCCTCCAGCCGATGTGAAACTTCTCGTCTGATTTTCATCCCTCCGGGCCAGCACCAGGAAATCGGCTGGTCACAGTTCTGGCCCACCACCTGCATGTGGCCTGGGTATTCTGGGAGTCTGTAAGGTTAATGATTGCCTCTCTCCTGTTCTCTTCTACTTGAACAGGAGAAGTAATGACATAGGTGCCAAGAACCTCCCCAAAAAGGTTTATTCTTGGGGCTAAGTGTGGTGACTTTTCACCATCTCAGCTCTTGTTTAATTCTTGTCTCTCAGATCCATTGAAATAGACCTTCCCAAATGTGGGATCTTCTGCCTTCAATCACCAAACCCCCAAAAAAACCAGGTGTGAACAGAAGCTAAGCACATGAATAAACGAGAGAGATTCACCATGCGGAAAGCTGCTGCTGCCTTAGAAGTGGCGAGATTCCAGACCTGCTGTGCTATCCCCTCCTTTTTGTGCTCATGGAGATGTTCATGTCTGTGACTAATGTGTGACTTCCCAAGGCTTGTATGTCCTAGTTGGCCTGTATACAAGGGTGACTCTGTCTCCCAGTTTCTGGGGTGTAAACACAATTCTAGGTTGAAAAAACATTCAACTACTTCTAAAAACAAAAAGGTAGAAGCAACATATTTTGCATCCCAAGGTAACCGCCTGTGCGGGCTCTTCTCTCCCGTTAGAGGTTGGAGTTTCACAAACCTGATCCAGCACTACAGGAAGGAAAGAGAAGCCTGTCACTGACTTAACTGTGCTTTGCATCAGGGTCTGTGTAGGTTGGATGTAAATGGTTTCTGACATTGTATCTCCATCTAGCTGATATCTTCTGGGGAAGATAAAAATGAAGGAACAGCCATAAAAAATAAATCCAGGAAGGGGCACAAAGATGTCTAAAAATGAGAGGATTTCATGGCATTGTTTCTAACATGTAGATTTACCTATTGCATAGATCTGAGAAGCACAATGTGCTGGTTGTTCCTGAGCGGTGAATCACGGTGGTTCTTGGGGAGCAGCATGGGCCAGATGCACCTGTCTGCTTTCTCTCCTCTTGACTCAGAGCAGGAATAAAAACCTCATCTGACATCAGAGCTGGAGAATTTCTCCTGGTTAAGCTGTAAGGAACCTCTTTTCTACTGCTTTCTCTTGTCTTTTAATGACACATTGTATACTTCGGGTGTCTTGAGCATTTTTTGCCAGCGTGTGCTGGGAAGCTGATGCTCTGACATGAATAAGCCCTTTAAACCCTTTAAATTAACTTTAACCCAACATACTGACTCTGTTGTTCTTGCTCTTTATTGCTTTCAAGTCTGGAATGTAGTCCCTCATCTCGTTAGCTGCATATGGCCATATGATGTTCCCTCTGCCCTTGCCAAATGCAAGTACAATATAAAACTCTTGTTCTCTATTTGCTCACATGCTCTCAGCTGGCATGGCTAGTCTCTTATTACATATTAAATTAAGAACTTACTTGGCAACATCAGCCTGACAGAAGCTGTCTGCATTTGTGTGCTTGACAGTTAACTTCCATGAAAATTGCTGTTATTTTGGATGCACTCAGTGAATCAGGACCTTTTACAGCAAGGGGAATTTTCAGAAAGAAGCTGTTTCCAGATGAGCTATTGTAGATCTGAGAAACCTCCCTTCAGGGAATGTGAGATCTCTCTCTCTTGCACACAAACTTCTTGTCTCACCTCAAGTATTTATGATTGGTAATGTTCATACTTTTGCTAACAGTATTGCAAGCAGGCAGAAGGCCAGTGAATCCTGAATACACAAAATAATATTCTTGTGTTCTGGTAAATTCTATTCCACAGCAATGGAGAAATAAATTTCTCAATTTTCCTGACACACAGGATGAAGTTTTTGAATACTGATGTGTCAGTTTAGCCCCCCAAAAAATCCCTTGCAGGACATTTCTTTTGAAACGGAAGTGGAAGGGTGCATTTCACAGTTATCTGCTGTATTCATTTTCATGTCCCATAGTTATTTTTTGTGAGCATATCCACATGCAGAGTTATGTATTATGCAGGAAATATAAGAATATGTAGACTTATTTAAAGCTCATGGTATGTAACCATTTCTCTACTTTCAGTAGACTGTTTTTAAGTAAAAGTGTGTCTAAAACTTATCCTAGGCATTAAATCTGGAGAAACTTGCCCTTAATGGTTTAAGCTGTAATCAGTGGTTGTGTCTGCACTAATGAACTAAATAGGGCAAAGGCATGGGTAGAAGAGCTGTCCTAACTGTCCAGACTGTGCCACTGTTAACATGTTCCTTAGTGTGGCTATAACCAGGGCAAGTTCCTCCAAAGTTCTTGACCTGGTGAACAGTACAGGCAAGGATGATTTCCAGTAAGGAGCAGGGATCAGGCCAGCCTGTGTTGTGGGGAAGAGGTCTGGCCACACAGGGATGAGCCTAACCATACCATTCTATGCCAAGAGACAACTTATGAGTCCTGGTCCTTTCATTTGCTAGTATAAATGTAGCCAGAGGATCCTCAGGGATTGTCTGGAGAAAGCAGATGTCTGATGGCAGCAGCATCTCTGAACTTCTACTAATGAAAACCCGGAGAGTGCATCAAAAGGACAAAATGGGGAGGGCAGCAAGACGACCAAGCACAGAGATGAGCTGCTGAAATAGTTTCTGCAGAGCTGGAGATGCTAATTAATCCCTCCTGGGTCTTAGAGGGGCTCTTCTCTGTGACTGGCAGACAGAAGAGGACTTCCAAATCCCACAACTTTGTTGCTTTATTCCCTTGGGCAGCAAAGGATGATTGTTTTGTCAGCTATTCTTATGGGCCATATTTTGTTTCAGAGCAGCTTTGCAAACCCCTGCTAGAGTTAAGAGGAGATGAGGTGACTTTGAGCTTAGTGCCCAAGACTGAGGACCGAGAGGCTCAGCCGTATGCCAGTGCCACAAAAAGGGCTGTCTAGGGGTGAGGGTTGGAAGTCATGGCACTGTGCACTGGCAACTTAGCAGAGTGCTTCAAAGGTGTTGCTGCTGCTGGTGGGCAGCGTAGAGGTGTTTCACATATTGCGGTGACTGGTGGTTGACAGGCTGTCGCAGTTTGGATCCTGGCTGGCAGCTAAACATCACACAACCGCTTACTCACCCTTCCCCTTTCTGGGGATGGGCGAGAGAATTAAAGGGGCAGAGGGAAAAGAGGCATGTGAGTTAAGAACAATAACTAAACTACAATAATATTAAAAACAATAATTATGATAATAATATGTACATACAAACAAGTGATACACAGTGCAGCTGCTAACCACCCCATGAGCAAGGCTCAGCCCATTCCCAGCTAATGATCCTGTAGCAGCTAGAGTCCTGAAACTACAATCCTGGAATGGAGATAAGAGCCAGAGTGTCTGAGAGATGGAAATGACCCTGGGAGAGGGGTGGTGATCTGGGAGAAAGACAACCTAGAGCACAAGAGAGCACTTCTGGATAGAGCCTCATCTCTATCCTGGGCAGGAAGCACATGATATAGAATAGACTATAGGCCAGTTTAGGTCTCAATCCTAAACCTAAAATTGAATCCTAGGCTAGTAGCTGGGGCTATGTTCCCTCCCAGCTTCTCCTGCACCTGCAGACACTGGCACACTGTCCTTGACTGTCCTGGCAGCAACTCTAAACATCAGCATGTTATCAACCTTCTCCTCAGCACAAATCCAAAACACAGCCTCTTACTAGCTACTGTGAAGAAAGTCAACTCTGTCTCAGATGAAACCAAGACAACAGGCAGGACTGTGCTTAGACTGACGAGACTTGAAGTGCTGATGAGTAGCAGAAACACGTGCTTGGATGAGTCCCACCCTGGTGCTGGACATCTTGGGGAGTTCAGGCTGTCATTACTCAGAAGCAAGAATCGAGGCAGTGTTTCTCTGTAAGGAGATTTCTGGCTGCATCTGCACATTAAATTGTTTCTGCTGGACCAGATGCGTAATGCTGTGATGGCAGATATTTGTGGTGTGGATCTCTCAGTCTGTTGTTTGGTCTCTTTCACTTGCCAAAGTTTTAGATGTGCTGATTATGTTTCCAGTTGCAATCGTTGAGCTAATCTCATGCTCCCTGGAGTGCTGAAATCAGATGCTGGATACATTTCTACTCAAGTATAGCATCTTGAAGCTTATGGCTTCAGCAAGACTGGATGCCTACAAGAAACAAACAAAAGAAATCTGGACCTGGAAGCCCTGGTGGGCAGTAGGCTAAGCATCAGCAGTGTGCCCAGGCAGGAGGGAAGAATGTTTCAGCATACAGGGTTGTGTTAACCAAGGCATAGCAGGTAGATTAAGGGAAATAATTATTCCCCTTTACCTGACACTTATTAGATGCTGTCTGTTGTACTGTGTCAATTGTCCAGGTTTGGGATCCAGTACAAGAAAGATGCTGGATGAAGCCCCATGGAGAGTCACCAAGATGACAGGGGTTTAGAGCATGTGCCTGGGCTTTCTCAGCCTGGAGAAGGGATGGCTTTGAGGAGTGCCTTCTAGTACATAAGAAGAGGTTATCAAGAAGATGAGGAAAGGCTCTTTACTGAGGTGCACAATGGGAGAAAGACAGACAGTGGTCTTAAACTGGAACAACTGAAGTTTGGACTGAATGAATGGATTTTTTTTTTTTTCTGTGAGGATAATTAAGCACTGGAACAGGTTGTACAGAAAGCTTGTGTGATCTCTGTGTTTGGAGGTTTCCAATACTCAACTAGAAAAATGTACCTGCTCTGATTTCAGTGCTTTGAGCAGGAACTTGTTCTAGAGACCTCCTGAGGTCTATGGTTCTGCTGAAGTTACCATTTTCACTTGAGATTTAGTGAGGTCAGATGGCTGTTTCCTATGTTACTGCTCTAATGCCAGCTACCTTTCCCAGGTCTCCAGCTGTTTATTTTTTTTGCCTGTAACTGCAGGTATAAGAGAAAGTAATTTTTTAAAAACAATGATTGGTTACAAGCATATAAAATGCATCGGTTTCCTTCTCTGACATACCTCTTCATTCCCTCATTCCCAGTTTGTCCAAGTATTCCCGACTATGTATATAACCCTACGCATACACGCACACCCACTCCCCCTGCACATTGCCCACGCCAAATGCAGCGCACCTAACCAGTCTGTTGCCTCCCACTGTCCTGTGGGCTCAGGATTGACCCAACCTGATATTTCTGTCCTTCCCTCTCTGCCAGTCCCTGAATGCAGGCTGAGACATGAAAGCACCAGGAAAACAAGACAGAGTGTGAAGGAGCACCTCTAACCAAAGACAAGAGGGATCAGTATTTCCACTGTGCCCTGGTGTTCCCTTTCAGGGAACTGAAACATCATGAGAGAAGGCAGTTTTTAAAGCAGTTTAAAACTTTGGGGTTTCCACCCATTTGCAGTGTAAACAAGCTCCTCCACAGAGCCAGGTTGGGGGCACGGTTTGCAGAGTGCTGCTCTGCAGCACAGTTTGGTGCACTACCCACAGAGGTTTTTTCATTTTGGTATACTGTTCTCAAAGACAATCAATCGGCCTTATTCTCTCCTTAGCTACCCTGATAACAAGGACTAAGTGGCATTAGTCTCCTTATTGTTTCCGTATCTTGTCGCTTTGTTTTCCACCTTGATGTTAACAGCTCTGATATGCTCAAGGGAGACCAAAGGGGTATGGTTTTGGCACGTTATTTCAGGCAAAGGTGCTATGTACATGTCAGCCATGTACTCTGACCCTGTTTTCTTGTTGAGAGGATGTGGATGACACTGTGTCTGTCTTCCTGAGCTGGTGTCCCACTTGCTGTGGTGGTGACATGGTACACCATCTGGGCAGAGAGGCTGAACTAGCCTAGAGAGAGACAATGTCCAGGCAGTATAGAATATTGCACAAGAACAACAGGGAAACCAAACAAGATGAACACACTTTTTTATGGCTAGCTTGCTTCCTTCCTCAGCTCAGGCTATTCTTAGGCACATGTGTGTGCACTGGAGATTTCAGAAGAAACAGCATTTCATATGTGAGCAATTTTGGGGATTTTTTTCTGTCCAGGCTTTATTGCATTTGGCAGTAGACAGTAGCACACGGGTCCAAGCTCTTAGTTTAGGACTTGATTTGCATTTCTAGTATGCAGGCATGAATTTTTAGCCATTAGTAGATCCCTTAGGAACCTCTTCTTTTCCTATTTATTCAGAAAACACAGATCACAAGCACTTCCCCAGTACAAATGTAACTCATTCTAAATCTCTGCTAATTCCACAAGACACCAGTTTTACTAATTACCACCTTGATTAATTAAAGTGGGAATAATTTCAGATGCCTTTGCTTCCAACTAGGAAGGTCATTTTAATTTGTTTGTTAACTGAATTTGAATATAAAACTTGGTTGCTCTTTCTATTAATTAAACTCGTGTGTTATCAATTATCCTTCGCCATTTCCTTTTCAATAGGATCATATGGTTGTGTTTGTGATTACAGCAGTGATGGGGACTGTTACCTAAGGCCCATCCTCCTTTCTAAAGGACTCAGCAAACTGAAGTTATTATTCTGCCACCTATATTAGTGCAGGCTATCAAATGACCCCAGTCTCTTCAGTCCCCAGTTCAGCTCCAATGTGCTTAGCTCTTTTAAAAAAAACCCAAAACAGTGTATCTAAAATAGGAGTTTGCTCCGGGAGATGAGGACTGTCACCATCGCATTGTTTGTATATATATATGTTAAACCATGATGGTATAGATACATTCAGTGATGGAACCAACAGTTTAAGAGTTGTTTGAAGCTCATCCATCTTGCCAACTCAGATCTGAAAAAATGTGGTTAGTCCCTGCAAGTGCTGGTACAGCTCAACACTGTTGCCAACATGTTCTCACTGCTCTGGAGCATGTGTAGGAACATCAACGTGCTTAACAGCCAGGAGTGTTCTGTTCTTATCAATCGGACTCCTGACTCATACCTTCCTTGTAAAGATTTATAAAGAATGGTCCTTTAGCAGTCTGATCCAAAGCTCCTAAATATAAACTGGTCAGACTTCCACTGATATTTGTGGGGTTTGGGGTCTCACTGGTGTGTTTTACCATGAGACGAGGGTGTTTTAAAGAGAGAAGTGCTTCAGTGGTCTCCCCAGTGGTGTGCCACGAGAGCATTAGGGTAGCGGCAGCATTTTAACAGCAGTGGCAGTTCTGTTGAAGCATCACATGTACTTTGATCACAGAGCTCAAAGAATATGTTGGCTTTGGTCTTATCTCTTACTCACTTCCACATAGGCCTTAAGTAAAGGATTTAAAGCAGCCACCAGTGTCTGTTTAACAGTAATATTTTCTAAACTGACTTTTACAGGGTTCTAAAAAATATTATTAAACACTAGGAATATCTTATTTGACAGGTCAGCAGATTATTGGATTTTGACTTAAATATCAAAAGCCACAATCCTTGGCGCATTTCAGTGCGCTGGGGAAATGCTTGAAATTCACAGCAAATAAAATATTGAAAAGCCGATTACCTAATGTTCTGCAGGAAAACTGGTGGGGAGGCATGCTGTAACCCAGCAGTGTTTTAGCCAGATTTGTAGCTTCTCACTTTCTGATCCATGTTTACAGAGTGTCTGTGGGAATATTCCAACAATGTCTTGGAGATTTCAGCAAATGTGAAGGTATCTCAGACCTCTCTGTCTCTCTGTCCTCCTGCTTCCATGGAAATGTCCTGCCAGCAGCCTCCTGTTAGAAAATGTAAGAGCCAACTGACAAAACAATCAAAGAAGGGGGACAATTCTCTGCTAGTTTCAATTGTTCAAGGTCCACTGACTTCTGCAAGCCTGGGACAATTTACTTCAGCTGAGGATCTGCCTTAACATTAGATTTTAACAAGAAATCATCTCTTGAAGCCTGTTCCATTGATCTTTATGGGAAGTTTGCCATTGCCTCTAGTCCTTGGCAGCTGGACTGGAGTTCAGGCGCGTTGGCCAAGATCCACAAAAGCACTCTTGTTCTTGACTCCCATTAATTTCGGTGGGACTCGGGCAGTGAAATGCCTTTATGGATCTGGGCCTTCATTCCAAAAATCCTGAAAATTTGAGGAAGTTTGTTTAGCACATGCTATCCTCAGAGACTGTGGGTCTTTCCATTTGTTTGTCAAAGACAAGGATTCTTTCACACTGATAATATGCAAATTAATGGAATTAATAAGCACATAATGTTCTGCTGATGTCAGTTAAAAAGGCCTTTATCTATCATTGCTGACTCTTCTGTTAAAAGCACAGAACTTGGCTTTTGGCATAAAAATAGGTCAAACTTCAGAAACAAAGGGACAAAGCAAGACAGGGTGGTAGATGAAAAATCATCCCTGCAGGACACCTAGTCAGAAACCCCCACAACACATGTACATCTGGAAGCTGTTTTTTAAGGATTTTTACTTTCTTTTCAAGCATGTGGTAAGTCATTTAGGTGAAGTGATCAACAGGGTGAGGCTGAAACCAAGGACTCCTCAAAGTTAATTCCTACATGGCATCATTAGAATCATGGAATAGAATCACAGAATG
>VZTO01028138.1:101975-113845 GCA_013400615.1 Syrrhaptes paradoxus | reverse complement strand
CAGAGGGGACTGTTTTGATTTGGATGTGACATCTGTCACTATCTATCAATCATAATAATTCTTTCTTCAAATAAGCAATGGTTGGTTTAAAATGAGCCTTGCAGCCCAGAGATGTGGCAGGATATTGATCCTGGATGTTAAACTGAATCCAATGGCACGGTTTGAAAATACCATCCCATCTGGTGAGGCATGTGGAAAACTCCCTGAAAGCCAGACAGAAGACAGCAGAGGTGGAATTGTTAGTGTGACATCCTAAACCCTAATAAAATGAAACTGGTCAGCAGTTCTCCAAGTGTAAATAAGGAAGCATCAAAGCCTAGTCCTAGGATAGCTTCTGCCTTTTTGTTCATTGTCATATTTTGGAAATAACTTCTATTCTGAGGGATTTTGCCAGTGCTACCACTGTCGCATCCATGGTGGTATTTCTGAAATACATTTTTTTGAAACCATGCAACTAGCTTGATGCCTGCTTGCGTGCTTTCCTTTCCTAGGCTAGTCATAGTCATCTTCAATGTCTTCTTCAAAAAAAAGGGCACAGACAAATGATCTTCCAAAGCCAGGTTTGCCCTTGGCTTTTCATCTAATTATCTGGTTGGAACCATATGATGGATGCTACCTTTCTGCTGACAGTATTTGTTTTGCTGTATTTTATCCGCTAGAGGTAGGTTACTACCATCCCTCTTTATAGAGCCTTGAACCTCCACCTATTTCAGCTGCACAAAGAGATTTCTTTAGAGGAGCCCTTCCAGCTCATGGTGGTGCAAAAGGCAGTTGTCAGTTAACTTCTTCTCCAGAAATGACATACCCAAACCATCTTTAGTAAAACCCTTTTGTTTAAAAAAATTTAATTGTGTGGGTCCTCTGGCCCAAAGTGGCTTTTTTGGTGCCCAGAAGCAGGTGGAAATATCCTGTCATAGAACATTCACCTGGAAGGTAGCTTCTTTCGACAGAGATTTAAAATAAAGATTAAAGATTTAAACTTAACTGCCCAGATATAGCTATGGGTTGGCTTTAATTTTACTTTGTGAGAACAAGTTTTTTGGTAATTAGAATTGCTATCGGATGAGCACCGCCAGGAGCTACGGGAATTTTTCTAAAAGGGGCTCAGATGCTTCTCCTGTCTACAAAGAGCTGATCTATTGTAAAGATCTATTCTTGAGCAAGGTGCATAGAGTCCATCCCTGAAATTCTCAGAGGATACTGCTTAAACTTTCTATGGCAGAGTTAGAGCCGCTCAGAAATATCCAAAACAGCAAAGGAGAGGACTGATCCACCAAGCACCAGAGTATGGGAGAGGACTGTTGGTTAAAACATCCATTAAATGATTGTAAGAAAGATCTCAGGGAAAAAGATTTTTAACTACAGAAGGTAATGTGGAAGATATTGTCCTTACTAAGCTGTTACAGTCAGTTACTCAGTAATTATTTTATGTTCTCTGATTTCAGGCAGATGGAGCTAGAGAGAGACTATCGGAACAACAATACAACCGCCTCATGGAGTACGTCACAAAGACATCGTATCACCTCCCTCCCAGCACCTCAACAGCGTCAGCAGTGCAAGCTGTGGCTGCTGACCACCTTCCAGCTGTAACAAAAACATATCAATATGTGGTCGATCCAAATTTTGCCCAAGTATTCATTAGCAAATTCACCATGGTGAAAAATAAAGCCTTGAGGAAAGGATTTCATTAATACTTGTGGTGAGTAATACCTTACCCTTTGGGAAGTCATGTTTTCTCTGCGCTTACCTATGTCAAGTTAGAGATGCGTGTAATTTTTGAGGAGGTAGGAGATGATAACAAAGTTAAGCCCAAAAAACTTTTTTATCTTGAGGACATTCCTGCTCCCTAGCCAAAATACTGGTCCTGGAAGGAAAGTGTTCTAGCAAATGAATCAAGTGAAAAGGAGCAGCCTTGGGCTATAGCTCAATCAAAATCCTTTTTCTTTTCAATAACCAAAAATCAGAGAATAAGGAAAAATTGTGTCCATACAGACATTTTTCCCCACACACACAAAATGTGTATCAATACCTACTATATCATATTTTAGGGTCTGCCAGTTTCTGTTATAAACCAGGTTTATAACTCAGCTGTAAAAACTTGCTCAAGGCTGAGCCTTTCCCCCCACACACGCACTCCCCCCAACACGTACGTCCTGAGGCAAAACATTTTCCCCCACTAAATCTGAAAAACCCAGTGTGGCTGGTTTAAGTTACTACTGACAGCTGGGTTTTAGCACCACTTTAACCTTAAAATAGCTTCCTTTATTTGACTGAAGTTTAGCAGGACATTAGTCCTTAATGTAAACTAGTGCCTTTGTGTGGTTTGGAGAACAAAACGCGAACTACAACATGAATTTATTTTTAAAACGGTCTGTATACAGAAACTTTATTTTATCCAACATCAAATTTTCAGAAGGACTTTCAATGTATGTGTGACGCTGTGCATTGTCTGGTTGTTATCTGGAAGCCAGTAACAGGCAGTTCAAAAATTGAAGAAACAAAGCTCAGTCTCTGTAAAATCTACCAAAAATCTAGAAGCTGGATGGGAGGTAGATCTGCAGGTGCTAAGGATAGCCTCGGTGGGTTTCGCTTCCGATCTGTGTTGCTCGCTTAAGCCCCAGTTAATTTTATGCTTATCGTCTCTGAGCAGATAAACCCAGGATATTTAGAAACAACCTTTCAAATCTGTTTGTGCTGAGCGAAGTGAGGGGCTTTTTCGAGTTGATTGAGAAGTCTGGAGCACAGGCTCCAATTACATGAACAGGTAATGATGCCATTACGATACACAGGAATATGATGTTAAACACATCAAGACAAAGGAGCTTGCTAAGTGTCTTATTCTTCAGATGTTTTACAGTTTGTAATAGACAAGAAATAACTATCTCTGGGCACAGTTAGATTATAAACCAAATCTGGCTATGGCAGCTTTATTTAAAAAAAAAAAAGCTTACCTGGTTTTCAACTATGAGTGTTACTCTTCTCTCCTTTTCTACATACTTATGAATTTTGTCTGGGGATTCCTGAACATGGAATTGGACACAAGAACTGGAATAAAATCTGAGCATCATTTGGAGCAGATGCATATGCTTTATAGTTAATAACCTCTATGCATACTTGATATGACCAAATCCACAGTAAATAAGAATGTAGTAACTCCAATGTTTTTCTCTTGATTTCTAATTTGTTAAAAGGTATTTCTAAAAGCTGTGTCTCTTATGTACTGAAAATACAGAAGTCTGGGATCTGAATTGTCCTTTCTTGAATGTGAAATAAGCCCATCCATTATCAACATTTCATCCAGTGATTTAATAACTTAGTCATTGTTTAAATAACACTATTTAAAAAAAAAAGGTATATGTATATATACACACACATGCTTCATTCCAGAGTATTTTATGGAAATAGTTTAATACTTCTAATTTTGCATATTGGTGGTTAAATTGTAATATAATGAGATTGTTTAAAGATAATAAAGCTATTCCTGTACTACTTGTTTTTGTGAGCTCTTTGGTCATTCAGTTATAAGGGATGAACAGGTCCCTGTAGGACAGGACAAGACAAGCTTCATGTAGAGCCCATTAGATTCCAGTTGGTCACTGGACTTTGTCATGTACCAGAAAATGCAACAGACACATGACAATACTTTGGAAGTAAAAACTGATTATTAGCTTGCCAAAAACCATACGCTGAGAAGTTCTATGCCTTTGTGACTTTAACTGAATCAAAATGGCACTGTAGTCACCATCTGAATTAGCCTAATCTGTTCGTTATTTATGTAGTACACAAACCAGACAAGAGGATGCAAACACACCTGCAAAAAATGAGGGAAGGCAGCAGCTAAATTTCTAAAAGTTTGTATATTGCAGCCATTGTTTAAAATGCATTTGTGTTTTTCCTGCATTATATTCTCCTGGAATAAACACTTGCTTAAATTACTCTTCTTTAGTGAATTAAGCTAAGCATCTTTACTGCATTAGGCAGGTTCTTTCTCCCCCTTCTGACCACATGTATGGAAACATGTGTGGAGACGGCATATAAATCAGCCTCTCCTACATATGAGCTGTGTGAACTATGAAAACAAAGTTGTCCAAAGAGCAGCTGCCTGTACTTAGCTGCTAAAGCACTCCAATGTGTACTCTTAAAATATGCCTACTCTCATAATGCTCTTTAGACCTGGAGAGCTCACAACTTCAAACCTATCTTTTTAGTTTGCTTCCAGAACAATCAATCATTCCTCAAACACTCCAGAATAAAGTCAGCCAGCCAAAAATTTGAAGGCATGGTCAGGCTTATACACAGCAAGACCTTTCCCAAAGTAGTTTAGGTCAAACAATTCCTTTTTATACATTATTTCTTACATAAATACAGCAAAAAACTTTACAGACAGTTGGGATGGTCTCAGAGGAAACAAGCAACAAGTTTCTCAGCTCTGCATCTCCTGGAAACAGCATGCCAGGCCCTGTAACAAGCAGCTGATGAGGGGCTAACTCACACCAGTCTTTCTTGTACTATGCTACAACCCCCTCCCAATTGTTTGTAAGACAGGATTAGCTGAACTCTTGCTGACAAAGGCAAAAAGAAAAGGAAAGAAAAAAAGGAAAATTGATGGGTTGGTGCCAATTTCAGAAAAGAAGGTTAGCTCTTCTGCCGAGCTCCCATGTTAGGCGCCCAGCTTTGCCCTCCCTTCCCACTCCAGAGGAAAGCGAGCGATGGGTTGGTTGGCATTGCCTGCTGAAAGGAAATATTTGCTTTGCAGCCATTGTGAAACCATAATATTCTACAGAGAGCAACAATTATAACCTACAGCCTCTCAAAGCAGACATCAGAGTCAGAGCTCACCTTTCTTTGTCCTTGTTGAATACACTTAACCATTAACATCTCCTGAGCCTGCTCTACCATCCAAAAAGCTATCTTCAGTCACAAACCACTCATTTCTTTAAATCTACACAGGCTGGTAACTGAAGGAACACAGACTACAACAATAGCTGCTGTTGGCTGCAACAGTTTAGAAGAAACTTGGAATTTAAAAGTAAATTAATTCATTGCATCCAGGAAGAATATAGGGGCTAGCGCTGCAAGGGAAGTCAGCTCTATTAGCCTGTGCACCTGGCAGTAGCAAGTTTCTTTGCCTCTGAAGCTGTCAGTATGACTGAAGACCCCTGGCTATTTAAACCTGCAGACATGCCTGAGAAAATGTTAGTCAGTACTTAATGGCACACAATGTTTATTCTGTACATTGGGAAGATAAATGGGTATCATCTGCTATTGTTAAGCTTTGGTTTACATTTATAAGAGCAGGGGTATTTTGATTACTAGATGGTTTCCCCCTGTACCACTAATGTCAAATTCTTTGCTTCAAGCACAGCCTGTATGGAAAGTTTAAAGAAAATCCCATGGTGCTCTGTAACAGTGTGCTGGATCAATTACTTACTTGCTTTCATTAGTCCAAATGTTGCTCAGGGATGCCTATTAAGTGTTAAGTAGTTAATGACCCATTTAAAATAATGAGTTACTCCAAACAG
This sequence comes from Syrrhaptes paradoxus, assembly GCA_013400615.1. Lineage (NCBI taxonomy): Eukaryota > Metazoa > Chordata > Aves > Pterocliformes > Pteroclidae > Syrrhaptes > Syrrhaptes paradoxus. The sequence goes on along the minus strand of VZTO01028138.1, from coordinate 108,323 downwards.
GAGTTGAACTGAAGACCTTCAAATACAACACAGATGGCTTAATTTGTCATCTTTCTTTATATAAAGCCTTCCCTCCTTTCACACAATCAGCTTTGATGCCTCCCCTCCTAGTGCCCATATTCAGCAATCAAGAGCTACAACCCTAGTACCATCTTCAACCCCAGCAACGGGCAACACACCGTGTTCCAAATGATGGGTGTCACAGCAGAAGACAGGGCAGCAGGTCTCAAACTACACAGAACACAGCACAGATCAAAACCACACCTAGCTGACTACTTCCAGATTTTAAAAAGGAGATGATACATGTCTAGAAGCAGCACACAAAGATTTTCATTACCATAATATCCTAAAATAAGTATTTGTTCTTTTGTCTGCTTTTATCTTCTTTCCCCTTGCACATCAAATCTACGTTAACATACCTGCAGTTGAGAGTAATTTTCCAGTTAGAGTAACATACTATGGATGAGTGGATATTTGCATAGTTTGTAAGTCTTTATGTAACAGCTTGCTGCTGTAACGAAGGTAATACAGTGAGGGCAGCAGAAAAAAGATAAGGTTGGCTCATGTATTTCCAGAATTCCTCCCCCAAATTCTTGCATCTTAAGGACATTCACTTTCTGAAGCCAGAGGTAACACAGACCCTTCCAGAAATCCAGCCTCTCCCTTCCTGTAACAACTCTCCTCTTGCATATTCCCAGCAGCAGCAAAGACAACCTAGCTGTAACTGCTTCGGGATACACTTTGTTATCAAATGTGGGATTTGGCCAAAACAAAGATGCAAATCATTCACGGGGAAGAGAAAACTAGCCTTATTCATCTTGAGCAATTTATGAAGACTTTCCACCACTCCTCCCAGCATCTGAGCATTTAAGAGTTTTGACATTAAAGACGATAACTAAGCGCCACTGACATGTATTTTATTTATTGAGTTACACCACAGCGTGCCATGCACTGAACCGCATTACACCTTACAACCCAGTGAACAGGTAAGCTTCAGCCATCAAGTCTCCTTAGACTGAAGGGGATCTGCAAGATAAAAAAAAAAATTACGTTGGACAAACTTCATGCTCTAAGTAAACATATCAGTATGTACAAATGCAAAGCAATAGAGAGAAATGTTTATGTGGTGGTTTAGTCTAGAGGAATTCCCCCTGTTATTTCCTGATGGTTTAAGATTCACACACCCTTCATGTGGCAAACAGAAGTGAAACATGGAACAAATCATGAGCTGGAACAATACTGCACAGCACGTCAGATTCACTATACATGCTGCAATGATAACTGAATCAAGCTTGCTAAGGGCCTGAAAGAGAAAGGAATGCAGCTTTCAGATAGGAGCCAGAGAGGAAACAAGTGGTGTAGGCAACCTACCAAGGAAGGAAGAAAACCAAACTCAAATTGCTTCTCCACATCGTATTGAACACAATCCAAGACCAGCTGTGCTCCACGACAAGAGTCATGCAAGTGGTTAGCACCAAACTTGTAGCTTCCCCTTTATCCTATTACTGAGCACACTGTAAAGGTAGGATACCTCACAAATTTATCCTCACACTTGGTGTCCAGTCAGTAACACCACACAAAGTCCCTGCCAAGTAGCCAAAACAGTGTAAATTCACACTTGGGTACCAAGGTGCCTAAAAGCCCAGCAGGAACAAACTCAGTGCAGAGTTCCACGCTAACCCCTTAACTCATGAATTCTCGCTCCTTCTTACCCTACCTTTCATCAATTTTGGGGCTAAGTACTGATTCCAGAGTGAGTCTTACATGAGGTTAAAACATTGTATTTACTGCCACATAAAGGATATATTCCAATAAAATGGGAGATGTAGAGCATGTGTGACCACCATACCCTTTATGTAACTATACCAAAAAAAGCATCAAATTCAACCTCCATCCAACTTCCATAGCTAAGATTTAAGCTACTGAGGCAAATAAAAATGCCTTCCATCTGTTCTGTGTACTTGTCCTTTTCAGTCTTTTCAGAACATTTGAAACACTGGCATTATTTCCCCCTGCTTCTACTTATGTATTCATGTGCAAGCACAAAAAAACCCCAACCTCTTCTACTATGAAGGAGTGAAAAATACCAGTTCTTATATAAATAAATGAAAGAATAAGAAGCACCAGCAATTCAAACAAAATCACATATAAAGATTTGTCTTTCACATTTTCTTTTGAGCTGGCATAATTAAGGAATGGAAGAAATGTTTAGGAAACATTTAATTTTAACAGGTGCACACAATATGCAACTTTTTTTTTTTCAGCTGCAAATGGGAACATAAGCTGAGAGTGGAGCTCTGTTTGCACTGAAAAAAATCCTGCTCGTGATTCCAATTAAATATTCAACATGCATCCTTGTTGACAGTGTTTGTTTCAAATGATTTTACCACCAGATGGCCCTTCAGAATACTCTGATGAAGGCCACCTGACTAAAGAATGTGATTCTAGTGTCTAAGTAAGTTTAAAAGTGCCTATATATTAGCAATAGAACCAAACCAGAGGCAGAATTACCAGGATTAAAACCAGGTGAATTTATCATTTCATTATTTATTTTTGTTGCAGTCATAGCTAAAAACCAGAAGTTTCCCCTTCACAAAAAAAAGTAACAAAGGGACTGCCACATTTTTTTCTTTTTTTTTTTTCTTTTTACATTTGTTAGAAGAGCTGGAGCTGTGCTTTTTTTATGCAATTATGTTATGCAGAAAACAGATAGTTGTAGATTGTCACACAACAGAATTTAGTATTAATAGTGTTAAGTACAAATGTTTTATGCAATCTTGCTGCTTTAAGCAAACAGCTGAGAAAATCCAGCTGGCCAGGATAATTAGAGCCACAGATTATCACGTAATGATCACAATATGAAAACATTCCAAAAGAATGAAAAAGCTATCATTCTAGATTAGTTTGAAGTCATTTTAAGAGAAGCAGAGAACTCAATGTAAGAAATCTGGATCAAGAAGTGGGGAGAAATTCTTTATTGAGTTGTCACATCATGAGCTTGTGCAGTTTAGTCAGTGTGCTTACTAATAACTACAACAAGGTTGAAATCAAGACTTTTTCTTCCCTCGTGTTATGACGACAAGTAAGGGAGAACAGTTTGGTAGTCTTCAAACAAAAGGCAGTGTTAAGTGCCAGGAAAATAGTATTGTGAACAAAGTTCAATTCAAGCTTAATTCAGTATGACAAAAATCTGAATATTAGTACACAGTATGCCATTAGTATGCCATTGCAATTTATACATATATATGTACATATGTATTTAAATATATTTCCTCTCATGCCTGGTTATCTTCCCCCTCTCACCAACTTTGAAAGACAAAAGGATGTGTGGAAGCTGTTTCTCACGTTAAGATGCATGCTATGAGAGAAACAGCCTCTCCATTTTCTCATTCACTGTACCACCACAAGCACACAAGCAGTAGATCTAGATAGCCAGAAGCTGAGCAGTTCAAGATGTGACAGTGTCAACATAACAGCGATATCAGGCAAGTCTTAAGAGCTTTGTCTGCTCTCCATGTGAACACAGAATTGCTCTGAACATGGCTGTGTGAGGAGGGGAAGGGCTGACATCACTTTGTGCAAGTCTCCTGTATCACGCAAGTTAAATACATTACCCAAAAGGTATACAGGAGCATTCTACTCTGCCCTTACTCCCTGCTCCCCAGTTGCTGTATTTCTTGGTGTTTTTATTACCTGGAGGTCTCGAGTGCAATTTTTATCTTTTTTCTTTGGGAACACCTTCCTATTTGATCAAAATGGAGGAACCTCCAAATAGAAGCACAATGTTTCCCTGAAACAATCGCACTTACTCTTGTTCTACTGCAGAGTAGCTTATTACCTGGAAATGCAGGTTACCATCATTTGGGCGGTGCAGACTCAAACACACCAGCTGCTTTCATGGCTTCAAAGTCCTTCATGGCATCATAGTTTTTATAGAACTCTGCATAAGCTCGTTTTCTGGGCTCAGCAACTCCAAACTGGAAAGCAACACACAGAAAAGTAAAGCTTGCAAAGCTTTATGCACAGGAATTTTTTTTGTTAGTGCTATGATTTCACACAGAATTACAGAATGTTAGAGATTGGAAGGGATCTCGAGAGATCATCTAGTCCAGTCCCCCTTCCGGAGCAGGAACACCTAGATCAGATCACACAGGAACGCATCCAGGCGGGCTCTCCAGAGAAGGAGACTCCACACCCTCTCTGGGCAGCCTGTTCCAGTGCTCTGTCACCCTCACTGGAAAGAAGTTTTTTCTCATATTCAAGTGGAACCTCCTATGTTCCAGCTTGCACCCGTTGTCCCTTGTCCTATCACTGCATGTCACAGAGAAGAGCCTGGCTCCATCCTCCTGACACTCACCCTTTACATATTTATAAACGTTAATAAGGTCACTTCTCAGTCTCCTCTTTTTCAAGCTGAAGAGACCCTGCTCCCTCAGCCTTTCCTCGTAAGGGAGATGTTCCATTCCCTTCATCATCTTCGTGGCTCTGCGCTGGACTCTTTCCAGCAGTTCCCTGTCCTTCTTGAACTGAGGGGCCCAGAACTGGACACAATATTCCAGATGCGGTCTCACCAGGGCAGAGTAGAGGGGGAGGAGAACCTCTCTCGACCTACTGACCACCCCCCTTCTGATACACCCCAGGATGCCATTGGCCTTCTTGGCCACGAGGGCACAGTGNGGTGCACTCTATTCCCTCATCCAAGTCACTGATGAATATATTGAATATATTTGTATCAGTGGGTATCAGTCTAAAAAGCCTTTAGTTCAAATTAGTAAAATATTACTCTGTTCTTGTTCAAATGCACAGTTCAGGCTACCTGATCATTGGTTGGAAAACAAATATCTGAAGAGAAACCTTAAAAAAAAAGTCCACTACAAGACAGCACATTACACTTCTACGATCCAGAAACAATCCACCTATATTGACACTCGCGTGTCCAATGCCCAGCCTGCTCACAGTTTTACAGGTAAAACATGCTGTTACGGCAGGTTTTGTACCTGTGGGCAGCTGCAAAACTATAACTCCAGATAAAATGGCATCTTAAAATAATGCGTTACATTTGAGCTACACTGTAGGTCAAGTACAGAAGTCTGGTAAAATTTTACAAGACTGTCAAGCCAATCTTACAGCTCACTGACACAAAAAGGCACAACCCTGACTCCTTGGATTCACCTGGAGCACAGGGATATGCCCAAAAATGTGAAGGGAAGTCCAAGGTGAGTTTATCCAACAGTATCTAACATTTAGCAAAGTAAATCACTACCGAGATCCGTGTTACTTGTTCTAAATATGGCCCGCTGCCTTACTAGTGTATTAAGTGCCAAATAAGGTATAAAACCACAGACCATTAAAATTACGTTGTAAGTCTCACCACAAACAAGCTTGCCTACCTCTTAACAGATGTGTTAAGTAGATGCTGAACTTGAATTTTGCAAGCTTATTGTTTCTGATAGACATCTCTGAGAAGTTTAAGTCAACAGTGATATTTTTGTGAAAAACCTGAAATTAATTTGTAGTCACTTTTATCAATAGCTTCCTGAGTACTCAAATGCTGCAAACAGTATATGAATGAGTTCAATGTGCAAAGCAAGATCCAGTTCTTCCACAGGAATTCAAACTGTGTTGCTTGCTTTGTGTATGAGATCTGAGAATTATTTAATAAAGGCACTCAAGAACAACTACCACTCTTATCATTGTCAGATGTCTCTTAAGGATGACAAAAACAAAACTCCGATCTGTAAGTGGTGGGTTTTTTTAACTGTAATGCTCCATTTCCACAAAAGAAAGGATAAAAGGACCATACTAAGCTTTACCACGCTGATATATTCAGTCGTTTCTTCCGAATTGCTAAGGGGCAATTTTTCTGAAATCAGTCTAGAGATAAGACTTTGACAACTTTCTAGAGTTTCAGATACCATGACAGAGAGAGAAAGGCTATCTAGAGTTAATGTGGATGAATTGTGCAAATGATCCTGAGGAGTCCAGGACTAGGAGACTCGAGGTTAATTTGTCACGAATTGCGTGATCTTGACCATGCAGCATCGGGTTATTCACATCATTTCTTCAAATGAAGATTAGGAACATTTATTTATGTTCTGGAAACATGCTTACAAAAATACATTACTAAAGCTTTCTGATGAACAGCTCAACCAAATCTCAACAGAAAAATATTATGAATTCTTAAAACACTTTAATGAGTCCAGTTTATAACTGGATGACTACAGCTCTCACCTTGTATAAAGCCGCACATCCCACAGATACGAAAAATGCCCCAAATAGGTGAAACTTGATCCGACTGGCCAAAAGGCGCCGCATTTGCGGCTTGGGCAATAGTGCAGATGACATGGT
>VZTO01028138.1:0-101051 GCA_013400615.1 Syrrhaptes paradoxus | reverse complement strand
GGGGGGGGGGAGCAGAAGGGCGGTGGGCCTCAGCGCGTCGGGCCTCGCAATGGCCCGGCAACAGTGAAGAGAGGAGGGCGTGCTGGCCCCCTGAAGGGCGCCCGGTGAGGGGCTCTTCCCTCGCCTCACGCCTCCTGGGCACGCACACCCGAGGCCGGGGCGGGCGCACGAGGCGGCCCCAGCGAAGGCGGCCGGGCCCCAGGCCTCACAGAGCCCGTGCAGCGCTGTGCGCCGCTGCCCCACCACTTCCCAGCAAACCTCAGTTCTCCCCATTTCCCACGCGGGTCAGGGGCTTTTAAGGATCTTTTCCAGATCTCCAGGGTGGCTGTGAAACGTGGCCATAACAGAGTTTGCTAAGAGTGAGTTTAGAATCAAATAAAGGAATTTGTAATCTTTTCTAGACATCCCTTAGCTGGTTTTTCTTAGGAATGAGGCACACGTGTATTTTACCCATGGTTTCCACACGATCACCGCTTGCATAGGGTATTGTCGTCATTTTTATTCCTGGGGATTTGCGCTAAATGCTCTGAATTCTCACCTGGAAAGAGCTAAAGCACCTCCTGTGCAGGGAGGCTTTCATTCAAGCCTTGCCAAAACTAGCAGATCCTGACATAAATTACACAGGAGCGGGGCTCTTGAAACTGAAGAGAAGTTGCTTTTCCTTTGATGGGATTAAAGAGGAAAGTATCAATAGAGAGCATCATACAGCCACAGCTACAGGCTGGGAGAACGGTCTTTGCAGCAGCAGCCCGAATAGATGCGATTTGAACCGTGTTCCCCAAGCTGAAGAAAAGTTTGTTACAATAGTTGAGACCGAAATGAAGAATGTCTGTCCAAGAGTTTTTCCCGTGTGTATTAACACAAAAAGCCAAATGTTAATGATATCATGCAGAAAGAATGACAAGAGATGTCTATAACCTGATCGTGGGGGTCTAAGGAAATAAGCAGGTCCACCAGGGTACTGCTGTTCCTGAGGTGAGCTCATGCAGTCGTTCGGTGAGACCAGGCAAGAAATGGCAGGAAGAGTTGTCGAGGGGATCTTAAAAACTCAACTCAGCCTGCCCTTGTGTTATGCAATGTCAGAACAAGAGGATAGGAAATTAATTGGAATCAAAGCATAGCAGGTTTCATGGCTGCTATCATTATAAACTATACATGGGGAATTTTCCTATAAACACCACTCTTCGTGAGACAATATTTTGGTGGATGGACCTAGGTCTGCAAATTAAAAAAAAAAATCTCGATTGCTGTTTTCAATAGCTTACTTCATGGCTGGCCAGGTCATTAAATTCTTTTCTATGTGACCAGTTTCCCCATGTGCCTGAGATACTGCTGGCTAGGCATCTTTGTGTTATAGTTAAGATGCTAAATGAAGTGCTAATTGTTATTTTTCTTTGACGTCATTACTGTGGAATATACAGCCAACTCCTTATTGTTCTGTATAAAGGGCAGTTCGGGACTGTGCAAGTGAGGGATAAAAAAAGGAAGAGGAAGAGCTATGGAGGGAGGGCAGAGGTAGTTGGTTCTGTTAAGTCAGTGCACAGAGTTCCTTCCTATCACTCCAGTTTCTGAATGGGTTATAAGGCTGAATGTGGTTTTGGACCCAAATGGACCCCATGCATCCAAAAAAGCAAATAAACCTTCTGAAAACACTGAGGCATACAACACACAGAAAACAGCAGTCCTTTCCTTCCCAGTCCACCCACTCGCTGGAGTTTCTGGCCCCTGCTTCAGTTGTCTTTTGGACATGAGTATCAGGACTGTTTGCTCAAAAGGTGCCACAGTTACCAAACTCGAGTCTGAAGTCTTCTTTTCCTCTCCAAAATACTGTAGTGCCAACAACAGTTGACACTTCTTCATGGTGTCCATGAAAGGGATCATATTTTGAGGAGTGAAGGAAGGCATTAATGCTAAATCATTTCTTGCTTATGCTCCATTGAAATTTAAAATAAAATTTACCTCTGACTTTAGTGAGAGAAAATTTAGGCAGCGAATCTTTGCCTTTTCCACAAAGAGTGCCAGCTGTGATGCTTAGGACTGCACTTTCTGTGGTGTGGACTGGAGCCGACTAGGAACAGGACTGTGACAAGCAAGTGATTTTACATATGCCACAAGAAGTCTTTAGATAATCGTAATCTGGATCAAATTAGAACCAAAAATCTACTGGAAAAGATCACATGGGACATCAGCAATCCCTTGAGCCAAGTGCATTCCTGAATAGTTTTTTATAAAATCTACCTCTCTATTACAAAATAAATTAAAAAATTAAACCATGCTATGTGCCACATATGAAAATGCATACATTTGTGCTCCTCCTCCCATTTCTCTGCCAGAAATTAACGAATCAAATGCTCTCTTACCACAGCTGTGTCGACATCAATGAATGGTGCTGTGGAACAAACAAAGATATTGTGGCACAAGAAGTTATTTAACAGAATTGGAATGGCAGCTCTACAAAAAAAAAAAAAAGAGGGTGAATCAATGATTCCTAAATGGAAAAAGTCAAAATTAGTAGGAGGAAGAAAAATATTTTCCTACTTCCAGAAGGGCATTATNAAAAAAAAAAAAAAAAAAAAAAAAAAAAAAAAAAAAAAAAAAAAAAAAAAAAAAGCAAAAGTTCAAATCAGAATAAATGGAGTGGACAGGGATTTCACAAGCTTTTGTTGTTTTTATGCATACTTCTGAAGTAGAAAAATCTCGAAAAAAGCAATTTCTTAAGTTTTGTTCAACTTGTGAAGAGACCGATTTTGGTATTTTTATACACATCAAATAGTGATATAATTACGGGAACGAACCTGTGTTTGCTAGAATCGTAAACTATATTATTAAAAAAAGAGGCTGAGCTACTTCCCAAGTTCTCAACTTGCAGTGAAGACATGGCTGATGTGTGGATTCAGGCCCAAGAACTGGAAAACACACCGGGTTCCACAGCTCAGAGATTAACATTCATGTGGTGGGGTTTTTTCCACTTTTTTTTTTTTTTTTTTAACTGGGATATGGTTCTGTAATAATTGTTCCCACTCTGAAGTCCTCCAGGTTCAGAGGGCTGATCTGGAGTAGATACACTGCTTATTTCAGCAACGGGGAAACCTTGTTTAGATAAACTGTGAAACTGGACTTTTAAACAAGTAATATGCTATGTATGTGTCAAAGTTTGACTTAGCCAAGTCTAAGTCATCATTCTTTGCCAGAAACATTCTACATCATCATCTGATTTCTTACAAAAAAACAAAACCACACCCACCAAAACACCTCCGTCCTGTCCCTGTTCCTTGCTCAAATCCGTTAAAATGATGCCAGGATTCTTTTGTGGTTTTAAATGTTATGGAAATAAAGTAGTCAAAGACAATGTCTTTATACTCTTCCTTCACTCCTTCGTATTTGCTGAGAGGTGCCTTACTCTGGGAAAGTTTTTTCATTCCTCTTCCTTGTTTTTGTCAGACAGGAACCTGTGGAGTTAAACCACCTTTCCTCCAATCTACAGCTTAACCAGTCAACACACAAACTTGTCACATGTAATTCAGTCTCTGCAGTCCCACCTTAACCATTGACAGCCCACCAGAGCCTGGGTTCAGCTCCAGAAGGGTAGAAACAGCGTGGGAGCAGAGTTTCTCCTTTTGAAAGTGCAAGCAAGGACCACAACACGAGGACAAAAGGCCAAGATTTTCACACTCCTTTTTCAAGCATGGTTTGGTTAGTGTGCTGTGACATGCTTCAGTTTCACGTGAGGCAAAATTCTCCAGCTCCAGCCATCATCTGCCATATGGAAGGCAATGTCTGTGTGACGTGCCCAGCGATCCCGGCATGTGCCACTTTTCAAGCACCTGGTACGTTTACGGGCACGCTCCTTGATCATGGATACATTACAGTAAGTCAGAGCAGAGCAGAAGGTTCATGGCTACCCTTCAGTAGTCCAAAGCCACTGAAACAAGGAGTGTTCTTCATACCTTAGTAGGGTTTAAGACCAGACCTTTTGTTAGCTTCTCTTTTTCCTAGATGTGACCAGTGATCTTCTGACCTCCAGGAAAGCAGAAAGTGGCCAATTGCTGCTGTTCATATAATTTTGTTTAAGGAATTAATTCTCACAGAAAATGACAAACCAGCTTGTCTGTGGCTGTGAAGTGGGAAAGCTCCTTCGAATAGAGGATCAGGCTTGCTCTCCACAAGATCTACATTTGGCCCCTTCCTTGTCTGGGTTCGACGTGCTTGCTCTGCACAGCTCTTGGCCCAACCTCTCAGAGGAGCAAGCTGTAGAGAGGAGAGAAGTCCTTGCTTGGGTTAGGGACTGCACCCTGAGAGAGTGACACTTAACAATGCGTAGCTGTGGGATTTAACCTAGAGACATCTATGCCCTTTATTTGATTTACCCGGTACGATACAGAGCTCATTCTGACAAAAAGACTGGCCCAGGTCATGTGTAAAGTACCACTTCTGCAATTGTTTCCTGTAGCAAGTTTTTAGACCTTTTCTCATAGGTTTCTAAACCTCTCGTTTTAGCCTGTTTTAATTCATGTTGAGGTGATGACATGGTAAGTGTTACGAGATGTTGGCAAGTTTTCCTTTCTGCGTCTGAAATGACAGTATATGAGTGGGGGGGTGTCTTTTTCAGATTTGTTGTGACTTGTATCATCATACTGCAGTCACGTCAACCCAGTTGCGTCTGTTTATGAAAAGAGAGTTCACGAACACAGTTTAAAGAAGAATAATAAGTACCCTAGAGATTATGTGTTTCTTGACCTCTTTGCGACCTGGTGAACAAATTTTGAGCCTGAAAACTTGTCTGTAGTTTCCAATTACATCGCCTGGTCTAATAAAAGATATCCCCTCTTCCTAAAATATGTCATTGCTTTTGTAGATTTTGGTGTTGGAAGAACCTATCAATTTGGGATTGCTATGTTGTGTAAAGGCTTCATAGCTTTTATTTGACATTTGATGGTACTGCAAATATAATAGATTTTCTTTACAATTACAACTTTCGCAACACTTGGAAGTCCCAGTAGCCAGGGAGTCTCTGACTACAGGATCCCCAGCGGAGCTAAAATCCACGACAAATTGTGGTCCCAGGTTTGAAAGGTGAGGCACAGTCAGACCTGTGAGGCTTCCAGAAAGTAGTCAAATCATCTGTTCATGGTTTTTTTTTAACAAACTTGTTATTGGCATAAACTTTAAAAAATATGGATACTTAAACCAGCCTGTTTTAACTTTACTGTTTTGTTTGAAATAATCTAATTAGGAAATTGGGGATCTCAGGTTTCTATTGCATTGAAATTTTTGAGCTTCGTGATTAACAAAACTGGCAATAGATAACAGCATAAGCAACTTTAGTTAAATATGTTTTGATTAAATGAATTCAGGATACGTTTTCCTAAGACAAATTTGACCATGTTCAATATGGCATTACATGTAAATGTCTGGAAAAATTGCAGCATTTTTCCAAGCAGGAGGCATGAGATTACTATAATCCATAGCCTTTACCACAGTATTAATTAGCATGGCTCACTAACCAGGGACATAATATTTGTAAATGAAACTCTAGAAGGGCATCAGTAAGGAACAGGATGTTGAAGCCAAATGGAAAACATGAATCAATAAAAAGGCTGAACTAGCTAGAAGTGCAAGCTCAGCCTTTGAAGTTAGTTCAAGTACTGCATGCTTTAATTTTGGTGTAATCTTATGATGGGGGTACAAACAAGAACTCAGAAACAGATTTTGTAACATTTGGCCCAATTGTAGATGAATCAGTTTGTTGATGGTTACCAACAATTGCACAGCCAGAGAAGCTGTGGTCTTCGTTAAATTAGATTGAATAATTGGCTTCAGTGGGAGTTTCGGGTGCAGAGCAAATGAAGTGTCACGGCCCTTGACTCTCGTAAGATTCCTTAGCAGAGGCTAAGCTTTTGCATTCAGAACAACCTGAATATGGATTCGGAGAAAATAAGTCCCTCAAGAGTTCATCTACTTGCTCCCCTGCCCCAATATGGATCTGAAAATACTTAGTCATCCTGGCAGATGTGTGTATCTTATCTGTTTTTAGAACCCCTCTGACAACAATAAGGATACCAAAAGCTCTCTGGGCAGTTTGTTTCCAGTGCTTCACTATTGTCTCAGAACACAACCTGTCGTTAGTACTGCATTACCTTGGCAAGCCCAACTAAGCCTATGTATTTCTGTGTTTTGATTTTGGTTTGCTTTGGGTTTTTTTTTTTAATATACTTTCCCGGTGTTTCACTCAAGGAAAAAAAAAGTTCCTTGTTATGTCCTTCGGACAGCTTTCTGAAGGGCTGCGACTGCCATGTGCTGAGCACCTCTGGAGATGTGAATTAAGGGAGTGAGTTTCAATACATTCAGTAAATTTCAGGATCAGGCATCCAGGAGTTAAGATGATCTTTGAACTGGAAGATCATAACTGGAAGATGAACACAATCATATACATTCTCCTTTTTTAGAGCAAGTGTTTGTTCATTAACTTGAAAATAGTAAATTTATCATAGTCTTTAGTGAATGGCCCAACACGTGCTGTTAATGACTTTCTCATTTGTGAGAAAAAACACAGAGAACGATTTTTTTTTCTTGCATATGGTAATTTTATGCATATATGCGTCTAGTGTATATATATGCACACAAGCACACACAAGTCCACGAAGTATAGATTTTATAGACGTGTATATATGCCTGCACACACATATACATGTACAAAACTGTAAAGATATAAACTAAACTCTAGAGATATGACAGATTCAAGTCCCAAAGTACCTTTTTTTCGGGAATGACTGGTATTCAAAACAGAGTCTGGGGTTTACAAAACCAGTATTGATCCGTTGGGTCTCACAGTTGGGATGAAACTCTTTTTAGTTGCCTACAGGTGAAAACTACTAAGACTGCTAAAAGCTTGTTGACTGCATTTACTGAGCCATAGGCACCATGCCCTGTTAAAATGAATATTTCCAATGAAATCTCTCTATTTAGTGACTTTGACAGATGGGGAATATTGCATAAGCTATTGTGTCCCTGTGCATTCCTTGAGTGTGATGCTGTGTTTTTTTCTTGTTTGCCTTGTCATTTGTTTAATTTAACTTTCTCATTAATGGCACAATTACTTTGCTTTGTTCAAAAATCCTTTTCTGAGAAGCGAATATTACTTTCTTTTTAAACTTCTTGCCAACAAAGGATTTTCAAATGCATATGGTACAGAGGAATCGTGTACAAGATTGTTTTAGAGGAAAAAGAAATATCTAAAATTAAAAGCACAAATCCACTTACTACATTTCCACTTTGACTCGAAATGAAAACTGAACATAAGAAATGCACACAGTTCATCAGCATACTCTGAACAAATACATAATTAACATGTGGAATAAGCAATGCTGTTGTCAACGCTTTCACATATGTTACTATGAAACTAAAATATTTTCATTAGTAGAGAAATAGAGGAAAATCCAAGTAAATGCAGCCTGAGCTTGACATAGAAATTAGCTTGGCTCAATGAATATTGCAAATAAGAGAATCTCATCTATACCTTGACTGTCCTTACCATACTGGGACAGCTTAGTGGGCCCTGCATAATTCCAACACTCTGATAAATTATTACTTGACAGAGAATATCCATCGTGGTCATTGTGCAAATGCTTTACTAAAACACTGGTAGACATCAAAATGTGTGAGTTCGTTAGCAGGTAGGTAGAAAATGTAGACTTTGGTGTTTTGTATTAATCCAATGTGCTGGACTGACAGAACCTTATTTGAAGGCTACATAGTAAGAGGAAAAATAAAAAACTATATAGCAATACCATGTGGCTTCTGATCTGGGAACGACAATTTAGCCTATTAGACATGGACCTGTTCCAAAAGTGCACATTCAAACAATCATGCATGAAGGAGTTAGAAACACAGATGTGAATTATAACTCTCTGAAATCCTGGGAATGCTCCAAATCAGGCCATTAGACGTAGGCTTGAACTGTGAGTACAGATCCAGATCTAAAATTTTTGTTCAAACCTGTCTTTCCCTAACATTTTTACAGCAACTACTGAATGTATTAAAACCAGAAATGTTCCATAAGCTTAAAAAAAAGTACCAGTTAACCCCATCTTAGCTGTATTCGGACATGATTCACAATGAATGACTAAAAGCATTTCTATAAAAACAGAGTGATAAAGATCATCAGTTGAATGTAACTGGACAGTTTAAAGAGGGCAAATTCGGGCTGGATGACTCCATGGGCCACACACAGCTACACAGTGATCAGTTTGGCCTGGTTTTTAACATTAGAAACATAAATAATTTAAGGATTTTCTTTTGCAAGTTTGGGACAGAACTTTGAAACCTCTGGTCTCTTTTCAGTCATTTTTTTGCACATAGACAAGCTAAAATCTGTAGTTTTGCCTAGAGCAATAGTGTCAGGTGGGATTGAGGCTGGCCGTTTCACAAGGGTACAACTGGTAGAGGATAGAAAATGTCCCCAAGTCCGTAGTACCACATAGGGCTAAAGGCACAGAAGGAGCAACAAAGGGACACCTGCCATTTGTCAGTACTACCAGGAGCAGGAAACGGAGGGTCCCACATTTAAGTAAATACTCAGTTTATTGATGTTTTTATCTGCAGACTTCATGAATGCAAGTTTCTCCTTTCTTAAGTCAAATATCTTTGCAAAGCAAGTCACGATGATTTTTCTTGTGCAAAAGATGTAGAAGGTGTGGCACAAACCAGTCTGGCCTTGACCACCCAGTACAGCTGAATAAGAGAACCAGTAATAGAAACTGTCTGCTGGATCTGATCTACCGCTGTGTCTGCAAAGCACCTCTCTTCTTTGCTGGTGCCTGGTGATTAAATACTAGATTGCCACACCTTGAGAGGGACAAAAGAATCCACTGCTCAGAATCTAAGAGTATTCTCCATTAACAGTACTTTAAGAAACAGTCACTAAATAGAGATCATGAGGACTATGGAGGCAAAGGCAGAGTAGCGTTGTACAGACACAAATCAGAAAGCATTTTGCCCCTTTTTAAGTGGCTTGGTGACCACCCCTACCACTCTTGTAAAGCGTTGTAAGTGTGCACCTTAGTAACATCACCCAGCACTACGGATGTTCAGGAATTCATCTCATAAGTCTGACACTTCATGTCATGCAGTAGCAGGAGAGAAGTCAAAGCAAAATGTATAAAGCCGCTTCCTGAAGTCACAGCTTGTGTTGATATCAAAAGCATTTGAATGAGCAACTTCAGGACTGCACCCTCAAAGATTATAAAATGTTTTAATTAACATGCCAGGTCTGATGAGAGAAAAGTGAAATACACAGTAATGGCACCTTAGTGTAAATATTTATGAATCCAAATGACACTTAAAAAAATTCCAAAATAGTTCCAATATGTTGCATTGTTTGGGAGTAAACAACAAAAATCAGTCTGAATGAATATGATTAGATTGTGTATTTTGAATGCCTAAACCCACTGTTCCCTTGCAGATGTATCACCAAACAGCAGTTATGGGGTGTCAGCCATCACATCAGATCAGATTCAGTAACTCCGAAATGAGAGGGTCCCTGTCTCTTGATATATTCCCTGTCCAATTGCTCAATATTCCTTTAAAATTAACACATAAAATGGGCATGATGATATGACATGTATTTCTAGCATTACTAATACGTGTGATCCTTGAGAGACATGGTATACAAGTGATTGTGTGTATGTACACATGTGTGCACACATATATTTCAGTTAACATGGAGACAGAACTTCGAACTGCATTGAAGGTTATTGAGTACACAGAGTAATTTTTTTTTGTTTAAGTTGGATAGACATGTATGGTATTAATCATAGTAACTGTCTGGGACGGTAGTTGTATGGGGACTGGTGAATTTTCGTTAAAAATCTGGCAAGGCTGGAACATATTCACAAGGCGTTTTATCAGCTGTGACAAATATCTGGATAATATTTTTCATTTTAGAAGTAATCCAAGTATGATTCAAGTTGAAGCTACCAGCATACGATAAGCATTGCCTATGTGTTATAAAATGCCATGAAGGCAAGAATAAAATCGAACAGGAACTGACTGCTGCACTGCAGCATTTGGTTGCCTGCGCTGCATTGACCACAGCAGTAGAAGGTGGCCTTTCACATGTTTTTTTAGACCGACATACATCACTACTTTTATAGCATTTTGTGATTTTTTTTGCCATTCGCATGAATGAGCGGTAGGCCACACAGTTCCACATGTGCTCTGCTCACTACAAGATGCCACATTCCACCCTCCTCAGACGTACTGAACGTTAAAGTTCAGTGCATCCGTGCAGTTTGGGAAAACATGAAAAACAGGAACAAGAATTTCATGTTTTACTCCTTTGTGGCTTCCACCCAAGACATCTTTCTCAAGTAATGTCACCGGAGCAGACAACCCAAACACAGAAGGAACAGAGATAAGCATGAAGCAAACTGTCTGTGAACTGCTGGGAAAGTAGGAACTGAACCTTGTTCCTTCTGCAAGGATATGTGAGCAGGGCAGCTATATCCCTACAAGAGAGTGTCCTTCTTCCCTGCCGGCCTGTCTGAAGCAGCTCCTGATGGAAGACCCTTACAATTCTTGGTCATTTTTCTTGAATAGTGAAAAGGAAAAGTTGTCCTTAGTTGTCACTCCACACTGAGGAGGAAAACACTCACAAATGGTCCTTAGCAGTATGATCTAAGAGCTCCAAGTGAAAGACTTTTACTCAGAGGGCTGCATGGCTTGTTCTCCTTGTCCAAGAGGTTGGGAGGGGCAGCAGAACACAATCCCATCCCTAACTCAGGGCTAGTCCTCGGGAACTCAGCAAGCTGGAGCTCACTGGTCTGCCTTTCTCTTACATGCGTTACACACATGTAGAGAAGAATAGAGCCAACAAATTTGTGGCTTGGGCCTAATGTTTAAAGTGGTCAGAAAAATGTGGAGAGGTCTATCATCATCCTGTCCCCTGCCTAGCAGTTAATTCTGCCCTTGCCCCCTCTTAACTCCCCAATTAATCCTTTGGCCCTAGTCCCAACATCGACTCTGCCCCAATTCTTTTTACGACTCTTAAAGAAGCAGGAAATCAGGGAGAGCTACAAAAGAACTATGAGCTCCGGCAATCTTCTGGTGAGCAATGCCATGGGAGGAATGACGTTTTACAAAAGTTCTCAATCACATCTGTGTCCTGATGTGTTTTAAACATTTCTTGTGGATCAAAACTCAGAAACGAGGCAGAAGGTGTACTTTGGACCAGGAGTCAGACTGGATTGGTAGCAAACCACAGCAGGGTTTGATTTTATGATAGCTCAGACACCTCATGAGTTATCCTTGATGAATAGAAGTTGCATGAACTCCAGTACTGAGAGCTTAGTGTGCCAAGACACACTGCTTCAGGGCTGTCAGTTCAATGCAGCATTTTACTTATTTGTTAGGTCAGGCACTGAGTAGCTGGGTTTGATTATAAGATCTTTAGGACCAAGACCACCTAGTTGTTTTTACCATGCATATTTCAGTGGAACCTTACTCTGATCTGAGCCTCAAGGTGTACTATCAAACAAATGAGTAACACAGGAGTCAGTATCACAATCATGTTGATTTGGAACACATTGGGAGAACACATTTTTTTCTACCCTTGACTAACGTCCCATGGTTCTTAATATTCCAAGTCATCATCTTTGCTCGGGAGACGTAAACACAAACCTTGCGTGCACATTATATTTGTGTCATCTGCCCACCTCCATTGAGTGTCTCTGCATTCCTTTCCTCAGAGAGCTTTTAATCTGCCTGCAAAAGGTAAGAGAATGTCATTGCTGTGTTGCAGCTAGTTGAAACAGTCAGAACAGTTCTTTAATCAAAAAGAGAGAAGCAAGCCATGGTTGGGCTGGCCCTCACTGGCAGCCAGTCTCCCAGCCAGCTGTTCACCCACTCTCCCCACCCGCAGCAGGACAAGAGGAGAAAAGAGGAAAAGCAGGAAAGAGAAAGCTTGTGGGTCAAGATAAAGACAGGGAGGTTACTGTCGCAGGCAAAACAGACTCGAATTGGGAAAATTAATTTGCTGGAGCAGTCTGTGTCTGAAGGACTGATCCCCGTGGAAGGGACCCACGCTGGAGCACTTCATGAAGAACTGCAGCCCGTGGGAAGGACCTACACTGGAGAAGTTCGTGGAGGACTGTCTTCTGTGGGAGGGTCCCCACGCTGGAGCAGGGGGAGTGTGAGGAGTCCTCCCCTGAGGAGGAAGGAGCAGCAGAGACAACGTGTGATGGACTGACCACAACCCCCGTTTCCCGTCCCTCTGTGCTGCTGGGGGAGAGGAGGCAGAGAAATCGGGAACAAAGCCTTTGGGCCCAGCAAGAAGGGAGGGGTGAGGAGGGGAGGTGTTTTAGGATTTAGTTTTTATTTCAGATTATCCTGCTCTGATTTGACTGGCAATAAATTAATTTTTTTTTTCCCCAAGTCGAATTTGTTTTGTCCATGACGGTAGCTGGTGACTGATCTCCCTGTCCTTACCTCAACCTGTGAGGCCTTTGTTGTGTTTTCTCTCCCCTGTCCAGCTGAGGAGGAGAGTGACACGGTGGCTCTGGTGGGCACCTGGAATCCAGCCGGGGCCAACCCACCACCGAGAGGAAACCGCTCAAAGGCAGTGGGAACACTTGAGCTCCTGGGAGGGAGGCAGGCAAATGTGGTAACACCTGCAGAGGTGCGTAAGGTCCCACGCGACTGGATGAGTTTAACGGCAAACAGAGGTGGTGATAAGAGGGAAGAAAGAGAATGTGAAGAAAGACCAAGGAATGCTGCAGATTTCTGTGGAAACACAGACATAAAATGCTGCCACAGGAAGAGTGTGTTCAGGCACTGGGAAGTTCAGGAAGATTAGCGGGGGCAGGACATCAACTTGCCTAAAATAGCAGTGTTGAAGTATGGAGTTAGAAGAGGAAGGAGGAGCAGAGAAGGGAGGGGAGTCACAGTCCAAGTTCCATTATTTTTTAAGTCCATCTAATTTCAGCATGGGCTTAAAACACCAAAACAAAACCTCCAACGGATTCTTCCATCTAGGAATTCATGCTTTGAAGCAAAATTGGTTTTTCTGTCTCTAGCAGATCTCCTTGCTGTCGCACTTTTTTCTCCCATTCTAATGTTTAATTGACTTCGGCAGAGATAATCTATTGCTAGTTCCTTGCCAGTAACTTCATGGGGTCTGAGCTTCTTCCAGTCATCTCTTGCTCCTATTTAAAATATTTTAACTGGAAAGCTTACGCAACTGCATTTCAGAGACAACCATTTTGCAACAAGATTCCATCTGGTCAACATTAGGTCCACTAGCCAATGGTTGGAGTGAAAAATAATCTTGCCTTCATGTTGAGGATGTACAACTTTAGTTAAACATGATTTGGAGTGGGATAACGTGCCACTAATGAGCATCAGCACTGACAGAAGGAAAACTAGCTTTTAAGAATCTAAATTTCAAAGCACACTTGTTGGCAGTCTGGTGCTCACTTTCTGTTTCTTGGGAAGATTTGAGTGTTTCTCCAAAATCACAGTACTCTTTGGAGAAATGGTAGATTTTTCGGAGTTTCCAGGCTTTGGGAAGGACATAGATGAAGTACCTATATATGGAAAGAGAATTAAAATGATGGGAAACGGGTTTAAATATCACACGGTGCTATTGCTAGCCCTACTGCTAAGTGGAGTTATTTAATGAACAAACAGGTCATAATATCCATGGAGAAGACCTAAAGGATACTCCTGGCTGACACAAGGATGAGGCAATACCCCTTACATCCCCCAAAAGCATGCTGACAAACTGGTGGGAAAAAAGTTTCATCTCTCTGTTTGTACCTAAGTTGATGAAGCACAAGAAGCCAGAAATATATATGTGAACCAAATAGGATTTCCATGACACTGTGCAGAATGAAAAAATGACTGTAATCCTCTGCCTTGCCACTTTCTCTTTCCCTTTCTTAAAAAACTTATCACTCATGAGTAGGAGTTGCAGAGAAGCATAAGAGAGGCAGCAGTCTATGTGCACAACTTCAAAGAAGAGCAAAGTCCTTATACTGAGAGAATTTCACCTAAGCTGGAAGCTTGTCCTCTTAAACTACAGGGCTTGGTTAACAACCTGTAAGTAATGATGATTTCTCCAGGTCTTCTTGCATTTTAAGGAGAATCCTCTCCTGCTCCAAGGCTTCTATGTACTTGGAATAGGACCAGGAAGCCTGCAAGAACCATTAAAAACCATCAGCCTCCTGATCATGTCACTGGTAGATCCTGGTCCATTTCAACAGTGAGCCAAAAAAATTATTTCTATTATATCCCTGTCATTGAATAATCACAATTACCAAGAAGTTTTGTCATAGCAATACTGGAATCATGGGAAAAATAGTATTGCTGGAAATAAGGAGATCTCATAACACCATGAAATGCAATTTAAGCAAGTTTGACAGATATGATGTCTACTTGCATTTATTCTCCATCCCTGGTTTGAGTCCTGTCCTCTCTCCTTTCGTCTTCAAAACCCAAATACAGCAGACCTTTCCCCTTTCAAAATATTTCATGCTATTGAGGACTTGATTTTATTTCCCTGCGACATTGTTCCAATATGTCCTTTCTCAAGTCGTTGAAGGTCTCATTAGCCTCCGAGTTCTTTCTGCCCACCCTCTCCAGAAGAATGCTGCTACCACCTGGGGATGTTGTCCTTTCCTTTTCTGAGGAACAAATGTTGCTCCTTACATTGCAACAACCACAGTTCAGGTTCCATGTAAATTTTAGGTCGCATGACAAAGCTGTGGTTATGTCGTTGCACAGGTTCCCCATTGTGTCAGGGCAGTGTCAACCCAGCTATGAACAATCCCTTGGTATGCCCAAGCCGGCACGTCTGTTTGTCCTGTTTCTCCAACGACTGTTACTGACAAATTTTCTATCCAAAAACCTAGATTTCCTGAATGAGTTCAGCTTCAGGTTTTGACATAGGAGCAGAACAGGACTCAAGCATAAACCAAATTATTTCAGGATATGAATTTCACAAGTAATGAAAAGCTTCTTATTACGGAATTGAGCTTCCTTTTCTTCCATTTATCTTTAAATAAAGATTCTTTTTAAACCTACACACCTAAAGAGCTTAATATGTTGTTAGCTATTAATGTTACTTAGAACCTAAATTTAAAAAAAAAAAAAAAAAAAGAAAGACCATCACCTGTAAGGTAAACTTCTCTTGAATGATGGTATCTCTAGCAACATGTTTGTTTTTCACCTGCCACCCGTATCCATCTGATAATGGTGCTGGTCCTCTCTCCACACCGATCTCGTCTACCAAAGCTTTGCTTGACAGACTGATGAGTTTTGTCCCCGCTTCTTTACCCTGTCAATAACGAGAACTCATAATTAGATGTGAACAATAGTTACTGAGCTATAGTAAAAGTAAAGTCTGAGGAAGCAAAAGCTGTCATTGGAAATGGGATAGTGTCATATGCAGTAATGTTTTGTAATGCCCACTCTCATAATTCATCACGTTAGGCATGGTTTTTTAAAGCATTTATTTGTCCCAATCAAGGTTTTCTGCCTTGATCTGCAACATAACATATTTTAAGGACAGGGAGGCCATCATGACTCTCTATTTGGCCTCACGTATAAATGTAGAATGTATGATTTCTCGTTATTAATTCCAGCTTGGTCCAGTAGCTGTGAATGAACTGCAGTGCATGTGTTAGGAACACAGGCGATCTCATTTAAAACATTTACAGTGAAGGACAAGGCATTGTAACCCTTGGTGAACTGCTCTGATGATTAACTATTCATCATTTTCATGTTGGTTTAGTGTTTTACTAAGGCTGCATGCACATTTGCACATTTTGTCTGATGATCTCAAAACCCTTTATGAACGTTAATCAACGCTCATATTTAACCCCACATAATTAAACCCGTAACATCCCCATTAGGCAAGTAATATAACTCTCCTATGTTGTAAATGAGAAATTGTGAAAAAAGAAGTCAAATCTTTTCCCAAAGTCACTCAGAAAGTCCCTGAAAGATCCGGAAAGGGATCAGAACATCCTGTTTCCTTGCTCCCAAGGTGTTTTTTCCCTCCTCGTCATCCCCGCTGTCCTATGGACATCTATAAGGGTGACTTTTGGGTATAGAAGTGCCCCAGCAGTGTGGTGTTCGTCTTCTCTCCAGGCGGCTTCCTAACTTCTGTGGCACACTCAACTGAAGGAACAGGGATGCCAAAGCAAACACAGAAATAGTGTGTATGCTAATATACTGCAGTTTATGTTTGCTTGCTTTCTTAATGAGAATAAATTAAATGAGGTCTTTAATAATGACTTCTCATAATAAATTAGGCAATGTTATGGCAATGTCATATCCCATGACCTTACACCACTTACTAGCAAACAAGCTTCCTGCTAAGAAGCTGAAAGAGAGATGAGGGGAAACATGGGCAAGGAAAATGAGTGCTTATGGTTTTACCTTTCTCTGCAAAGGGCATGGAAGGACTAAGTACAGATTTACGGTGTAACGTAAAACTTTTTTGCACACTCGAAAGCAAAAAATCCCAAATCTATTTTGGAGGTAAAATGCAATTGTGCATACAACAAATTACAAATACTGGCACGGAGACAGTCTGATATTTTTGAAAGTAGGTGGCATGTGCATCTAGCAGTCAACAAAGATCCACAGATGGGCCAAAGACGAGCCCATAGAGCTGTGCCACACTGAGGGCAAATATGTGAAAACTGAGAAGCAAACCATACCCTCCCAAGGCAAACAAGTATTTCAGCTCAATACTGAAGCAATCACGTTATGCTGAATGTTCGAGCTTACTTCACCCTGTACCTACCCATCCCTGCCTCCCAAATTCTAGCTTAAAAGAGGTCTCTGCATTGTAGGCTGCTTGCGTGGTGTCCCTTGCTGGCAACTCCTCCCCTGCACTGAGTCCTTTGCCAGGAAGCCTTTGGTAGGATTTGCCCAAAAATAGCAAACGGGCAAAAAAATATTGACATAGTCAAATAATACCAAGTCATGCATCATTGTCCAGTGAAAGCCTCTTTGCCTGTTTTTTCCATTATACTACATAAAAATGCGACTCTTATCGGATCAGTTCAGAAAGTGAGGTGAACCCAGGCAGATTGGACAACCCAGGGACAAATCTGTGAGAAGGGAGGAAGTAAAATTCCTCCCCCAGGACCGTGATTGTTCTGTTTGACGTAAACCCAAAATGTACACTGATTTGGGGGCGGGAGGGGGAGAATATATAAGTGTATAACCCATTTCTAACCCTTGCCAGAGTTTTCCTCTCCTTCAACGTGAGCATGGGGGGGTAGAGGAGCAGAGACATAATTTTAAATGCCAAATGATCATCACCTTCTACAAGCTGTCAAGTGAACCTGCTATGGTTTATGTTGGATGAACCTTATCAGTATCCTTAAGGGATATTGAGTCATTTGAATAGTTACGTTGTCCCTGAGGGGACAGAAATCTCTGGCAAGTGAACAGGGAGTGGCAAATTCTTTAAACAATAATAGAGGGGGGGAAAGGGTTTCAAAATCTTATCTGTTCCACCTATTCTTGCAGGAGATTTTAAAGGGTAACTGGTTTATTGATAGTTTTTAGTGAGAAGAATAGTCTGCAAACTGCTTACTGAACTGTCACTTTCTAAAATTTCTTACCCTATTTCCCAGCTTAGAAGGGTAATTCACCTTGCCCATTTGTTCCCCATAAAAGCTAGGCTTTTGCCCTCCTGCCCGAGACTTACTCATTACTTCCTTGATCTTAATCAGAAATCTTACAGACAGGCAACAAACAGATGGAAAAAATAAGTCTGTGAAAACGCAGAAGTGCATTACTATGAAATATTGCATTCTTGTGCTATAAGTATTGCCAATGGCCTTGCCAGATATATCTGTATGGAGGCAACATGCTTAGGAGAAAGGAACATGAGTGCTTGGATTTTAGATTTCACTTGACGTTGGTGTGTGGCCTCGAGTAACGCTTCACTGGTCCTCAATTTCCCTGTGTCTGAAAGAGGATGACAATGTGTACATGTTCTTACGGGCATATATGGCTTTATCTATCCAGGTGCTCATGTGGTTCTCATCATGAGTAATAGCTCAACATGTGTGTACATGGTATTTAAAATATGTAAAGGTCTTTTAATGCTACTTGTGATATTTTGCAAGTCCAATAATTTCTCTGCCCTTAAAGGAATGTTCTCTTCTCAAAGCTGGCCAAACAATTGCATTTTGTAAAAAATAAACTTTTACAAAGCCTATAATCAATAGGAAAAAAAACCCGCATTATATTTTAATAATAAAATTCCAAGAAAAACAATTTTACAAGTAAGCATTCCGCTGTAGAGGTCACAGTTCTGTTAATGCACTGAAACTGTCTGGAAACTCGTTGTGAACAGTCTTAACGATTTCACTGTCAAAGCTGAGAAATAGTCAAGAAAAGAAAAAGACTCTACAAGCCAATTAGCACATAAATAGTTTCAAAAAATAATGTGCAGACTTTTCAAATACTCCTTCTGAAAAGTAGGTATGAAGTCTGGTTCAGTTTTGTTTTGCTTTCAATAGTGACCGAGGACTGTAAATTCTGAACTAGGACAGTACATACTGAGAGTGCAGTTACCCATTGTACACATGGACCGTNAAAAAAAAAAAAAAGACTAAAATACATTTGCCCCTCTGCTTAATGAAAGGAGTATTCCATTGAGTCATCTGCTTCAAGTTAAACATATGTATCTGCATTGGCAAGATTGGGAACTAATCGCCCTAGGACTGGGTTGCATGTAAAGCTTGAATTCTAACAAAAATATTTCGGTAGCTTTGGATCAGGCTGAGAAGGGGATATTTGAATTCATGTATGTTTGTTCATGAAGGAGTTTTTGTGCAGTTCGTCAGCCATCACCTGATACTTTCTGAGCCTTACCTCTATTGTTTTGCCTTCCTTCTTTCGCAGCTTTTTTCCCTTTTTTCTCTCCAGGGCAAGCAGAATTTTGTCACTAGCCAAATTGCTTCGAAACTTACAAAATTTTGCCCAAAATTTAAACAGAAGAGCAAAAATAGTCATCTGCACAGAAAGAAAAGAAAGTGAGGCTCGACTCTGTTAAGAAAACAGAGTTGACTGTAAAATAAAATGTAGTTTACCATGAGAATGAAATAACTATTTCTTTTTGAATACACAGCCTTGTTCCTCCCACGTACTGTGTCCTGACATTTCAGCCCAGCTTTGCTCGGCACATGCTTTTCATCAGTGTGTTTATTACTGGTGAGAAATCTTCCTAAAACACAGTTAAAAGGCACTTTCTTTTTTTTTTATATTTCCCTAAACAATTGTTTGCATTAACGAAAACATCCATCATTTTTTACAAGTATTCCTGATAAAATATACACCAGTAGAATTACTTTTGCACCGCTGTTCTGCTCAAGTATTTAAAATATTCAGTTCATTAGGGAGAGGGGGCTTTTTCCCTCCTTAAAAGAAAGGAAATACTTTTTTGCCTCTGGAAAGGCTCTTAAACCACATTACAGATCTATGAGCAAATCTTGGATAATTTTTAAATGATATAATCTCTCACAGGGTCTTTTTTTTGAACTAGAATAAGAAAAACAATTTTAGAAAAGCAAACAGAGGGGCTCAGTGAATGCTGTTGCTGCACGTCCTAAGGCTCACATTTTTCAATTTATTTAGATGTTTGATTCTCATTGAGAAACTTGGCTTCAAAGGAGCCGAGCACGTTCATCACCTCACTGCTTCTGACTCAACAGACTTGAAAGTGACATGTGAGTCACTGTCATGTTCCAGTCACAGCTTTTTTGGCCAAGTTCTTCCCTTGGTTTTGTGCCACATTTCTGGAGTTCACTGGGTTTTGCACAGGCTGAAATGAGAAATCTTATTTGTCCTCTGACAAACTGTTCATCTTTTGTAATCCAAACACTTTACAGGCTCACAGTTGATGTTTAAAGGTGTTGACGGCAATTTTGTAGGAAAAGAAGAGGAACAAACATTCCTGGGTTTGGAAGATAAGTCAGAGAAGACAGTAACAAGGAGTAAGAAGATACTAAGCGTGTAATAAAGGTTCATGAATTGCTGTTCAGTCTGATTAGTACAAAGATCAGAGAGAAAATTGTCTACAGCCCTTTAATACAGACTTTCTGTAACAAAGGGAAAGGCATTCAGTAAGTTGTCTTTGTGCTTTACTCACATCTGCATCTTTTTCAGAAACTACAAAACCTACAAACTTCCCAACTACAAAAATTACTTCTCTGACATGAACCAAGTCGTAAAGAACAAGCGATTAAAAACATAGGCAGAAGTCCCTTCTACTGCCAGAATTCCTAACACAGACCTGGATAACACCTTTCCAGGATCCACTGTCAGAGCTTGTCTGGTTTATTCAGCAGTAGGTATCTGAAAGCTCTCTATCTTCCCCACCACACTCTCTCAGTTGAAATCCATGACTATCGTGTTCTCCTTCATGCCCAGCTTATGTGTGGAGGCCAAACCATCAGATAAGTAATAAATACTGTCCTTAAAATCAGGCACACAGACTCTAGCTAGTTCTGTTACAGAGATTCTCCCAGTTTCTTACCTGTGCTTCTCTAAAAATGTAAGGTCCTAGTTCTTTCCTGTGCTCCAGAATCTTCTTGGCTTGTTCGGTTGGGATGTCAATCTGCAAAGCTGGAGGGACGGCGGAATTAATAAAGCAGTCAATAATAGCTGTGATCTTTTTCTGGACTGTGGCATCGTCACAATGAGAATGGCACAAGTCCTGAAAGATGAAAAATAGCATTTTCAAGTCAATGGAGAGAGAGAGACGCAAAGACCCTTTCCAGGGGCCCAGTGATCAAAGAGTTATAGTCATACAAAAATAATTATACAGTAGATTTCTTCAGTATGTAGGACAGAATTCTTATAGCAAATGTGCATGGTCAAAGACATAGTTAAGACGTGAGTGGGGCTTCTGGTTTGCAAATGCGGATACGTAGCAATCGTTGCTTTTAGGTGACAAGCTCTGCCTGTGTGTGCTGATGGAACGGGGTGGTTTTTATCCTGCGTTCAGTCTAAGTACATCACTGGCAAATAGGAGGCATTTCTGAAAAGAGAAACACACCTACAGGTGTGAAATTCACCATCAGCCTGCTATGACTAGAATAGTCATGATAACTAAAGGCAAAGAAATATTCTGAATACTCCAAGAAAAGAGGGGAATTATTTAGAGGGCACAAGGTATTAGGACTAGGAATGTTGGCACAAGAGGGGACAATTTCAGCTACCAGCACAATCTTCCATTCTTTGAAATCTTCTAGTTTCCCCCATTCATTAAGATTTTCTAGTTTCCCAAAACCTCAGTGTTTAAAATAATTCTGTGCAGAACAGAATATGAAACAAATGTGAATTTACAGGGGTGAGATCTCAAAGAAACACTGGGGGTTTTCTACTTTTTTTAATGTGATCCTATTGTTCCTGTAAAACCTGTTATTACTGTGTTTTCACACTCTGATGATGCTACCACTGGACTTTGACAGGAAGGAAAATAATTCAAAGAACTTCCTTCAAATGCTTTGAAACATGAACTTTCCATCTATCCATAAACAGCAAGAAATTTCTACAACACGAGGAGATTATCACATATATCTAGTAAAGACACAATGAGCACCCTAGAGAATTTTCAGGAAGGGAGCTCTCTAAATGAAGAATGTGCGTTTAGTTTTGGTATAGGAGGCTGGATATTTACTTTGCAAAGAAATTAAAAACAGGGCTTTTAACCAGAAATGTGGTATGTGAAAGAGCTGGTTTGTTTTATTATGTATACTTTTTAGTTTCGTGAAGGAAAAAAAAAAGAATTATAACAGCTACAGTGAAGAAAGTAAGGCAATACAAAAACATATTCAATACATCCTAAGAATATATTGTGGCTTCCTTTGCTCATCTAGCACAGAAGAAAAGGCAGAGATCCGGAGTAAGAGGGAAGACAGACAAACCATATGATATGAAGAGGGATGAGACATGAACGTAGAGGAACAGATGGAAGTGATCCACAGAATTATATTTCTTCATTTTATTAAAAAAAAAAAACAAGTTGGGTTTTTTTTTTTTGATTGTCCCAAGATGTGCTGCCAACCCAATGGGTTACGAGGAGCAATGCAGTCATTGACTCCTAAAGGGAGTTCTGTCTAAGCTGATGGCACGATAGGGCTCAGACAATACAAGTATGCATTGTGCAAAGTGCTGCCCACGTCTTTGGCAGCGTTCCTCCGGTTCAGCCTGACCTACAACACTCCTACTGCTCCAGCCCTTTGCTTCTATAAAGAGCATCAACTGCCAACCGTGACAAATCGCATGCGTGTAGAAATATGGTCAGATTGTACTTTTTCTTGATAAGAACACAAATAAAATTAACATAAGAAGAGGGGGTGGGATGTAAAATAATGGAGGCTTTCTTCAGAGAGCAGATCCACAAAGAAAACAGTCTAAACTATACTCGATATTAATTTGCAGGAATTTCCATGTCCTCCACAATGTAGCAATGAAGAGTCACAAATCTGAAAAAATATCAAATATTTTGAGAAGGATTTATATCTTGGAACGTCAGGTGTCTTCACGTCATGTTTCTAGTCTAAGCTGGTCACTCTGCAGCCAAGAGAGAGCAGCAGCCCCAGGGAGCATTTTGGACAATGACTCCTTGCTTGGGGATCAGAGTCTCTGTTAGGAGGGGAGATGGTTCCCTGCAAACAGGGGAGCTCCAGCTTCTAAAGCAGACCCCACATTCAAATGCACAAAGTCAAACAGTGGAAAAACACCCAGATGCCTGCAGCAGGATCTGCAAGTGCCACTGCAGCGTCAGCTGTGTTTACCTCCTAATTTCTGAGCACGTTAGCTAACCTGCCGTGTGCACACGGGCTGTGTTCAGGAGCCCAGGAGAGCCTCTGCGCTCCGGTAGCACTTTTGCATCAGCAATATCCCAGAGGCAAAAGGAATGAGAGACAAGTGGCAGATCCGTGGTGCTCCTACATTCAGCCCAGGTTACTACTAGGAAGCTGCAGTGGGGTTTAAAGGCTCACTCCAGTGTTTCACCCCACACAGCAGCAATTTCACATGGGGGCATGTATTTGGGAGAGAGACAATCCCTGCTGACCATGCCCATCACGTTTCACCTTGGCCACGTGCTCAGCTGCAGTCAAATGTGACCGTACGGGGTGCAGGCAGGCTGGGGTCTGTGTTGTCCCTATAAGATTTTTGGGTAGGTACTATCTTTACGTCCGTACAGTCGATTGAATTTTAAAGTTTTCTCTGATTTTTGAGGGATTACCAAATCCAGCAATAATCTTAGTATTTAACAGTATGTAACTATAAAGACAGAATTAACCCTTTAGTGTTTGCATATTTTCTACTGCTCTGCAGATGTATACGGAAATCTGGGCAGTAACCCTTCAGAGACTCCGAAGAATGTAACAGCTTGAAGAAGCATTAAGAAATACAGGGATAAAACAGACAAGTAACCCTTAAGAAGAGAGGATTTTCCTCAAAGAAAAAAAACACACAGTTAAACAGTGAAAGAGGTTTCACTATGAAATGCCTTGAAATATTCTTGTTAAAATTCTCCTAATGCGCAGTAATGGATGCATTTGCTTACAAATTGAATGATGTTCCCCTTGTACTGTTTTACCACCGTACCTTATACTTCTGTACCTCTTGCCAAAAGAGCACGCCGTTCTCCAGGAGATCTCCTTTCAGTGACACGAAGCGTTTAAACTGATTCGCTGTCACTGGATTCAGCAGCGCCTTGCGGAAAGCAATTATTTCGCTAGATGAAGAGACCCACTTTTTGTCCACGTGCTGTCAAAAGGAGAAATAAAAGCACCAAATAAAATTTGTTTCAAAAAGCAATAACAAAGGCATTAGTTAGCATAAACTGTCTGATTCTTATCTGTGCACTGACCCTAACTTTCAGTAGTTTATGAGTTTATGAGATGGATACAATAGCATGTGGCAAGGTTTCATTTCTTTCTTTCCTTTTTTCTTTTTTCTTTTTTTTTTTCCAGTTTGGTTTGGGCAACATTTTTTGGAAGACATGATGGGAGAGGAAATGACTGACAATGATTTAGACCATATGACTACATACTATAAAGTATGGAAACAGCTATTGTTATTGATTATGGCAACAGGCTACTTTTCTAGAGAACAGTTTGAGTTTTGTGCAAACAAACAACAAAGAAAAAGGAACAGACAAACCGCATAGCTTAAAGTTGTAAAATGCTTCTGACAGGGATCTCACCAACAAAATGAGCTTTGAAATGTGTTGCCATGATCAGCAACAGAAGCCAGAGAGTTTGCTCTCTGTGGAATAAAGCTACCAATCGTAAAATAGAATTTAAAGTCTTTGAGATGTTTTGGAAATCCTCATGCTGCAAAGCACAGAGAATCAGGCAGCCAGGAAAGGGTGAAGAAAAGAAAGATGGCTTGTGCGGGGACAGTCTGTTTGAAATGAAGTTCAGGCTGGCCTGCCTTCCTGAACAAACAGTTCTTGTGCTGTCACTGAGGAGCAAGCCAAACAACCCTCCTTTGTTATCAGATGGATGAATGAAAACTATCTTCTAACAGTGGTAAGAACTCTTGCAGTCATAGCATCATACAAGTCCTGGAGGGATGGAGTGCTGTTCAATGGTCAGCGTGGGACAGAAACATTTTTAGTTGCTGCAGGCGGTCCTGGAAATCTAACCTGATTCTGAGTGGAAAGTCTTTCTGCAACTTCTCTTCAAAGCAGGGGTTACGCTTAGTGTCCTGCCCCAGAGCCTGCAGGGGATGAGAGCCCACCCTTGCGAGAGGTTGTCTAAAGGGTCCTGTGGTTAGAACAAAGTTGGCTCAACTTGGACAGTAAGGTGGCATCTTCTCAGCCCTCCTCCAATTATCCAAATATGTTCTATCTGCGACCAGGATTTAGGCAACTTTTGGGAGAAATTATTTCTGGGGCAAGGAAAAATGTTGCTCCCACCCCATACTAATATACGAACACTGCTTATTTTATGGGTCAAAGACCTTGAAGCAGAACATGGAAAATAACCATCTTCCCGACAAACAGACAAAGGGAAAACTCAGTTAACAGAACCCACATGCACTTTGGATCCCCTTTGAGCTAATGGTTTGCACGGGTAATTGCTGACCGGGTCTCCAGTTTGATTTCAACAGACAATAAAAGTTCAACTGAATAAATGTACACAACTTGTATGTTGGCAATCACAAAGAGTTCACTGCTCTTCAAGAGGAAAAAAACTGGCAAACATCTGATGAAATGTATTATTACAAAGGTTTAAGATGTTTAAAATTGATATTATCTCAGTGCTGTAAGATTAAAATGCAATTCTAAATGAAACAGATACTGTGAGATATGATTAAACCTGCCCACTCCACTGCATACTTCACATTCCCTTTTGTGTCTGCACGTAATCCACTTGCAATAATAAATAAACTACCAGATGCTGGAATGAACAGCTTGTCCCAATAAGTCCACTGCATGCAAAATACAGATAAATGTGAATTAGAGGTACAAGACAAGTTTGAGGAGGGTTAAGAGTGCTCCAAAGCCCAGGACAAGAGACCTGTTTTTTTCAAGTATGACCTCTCCAGCCAGAAAGGGAGAGAAATTTACCATGAACATCCAGCAGGGAGCTAAATTCAGTAATCAGTCCACAGTGGCCAATGCAATCATGCCTGCTTTAGACAGCGTTACATTTGGGCCATTACATTACACCGTCAGCAGAGAAATTGTGAAGGATTTGCAAGGTCAAAACAGAAAAGACAGTGAAACTGCAGACACAAGAGACACACTTGCCTTCCACATCCTAGGTGTCTTCTCCTGTTTTTGGTGTGAAAGATCCTCAGTTGCGCCCCTTATCTACGGTTGAACAAAAGATTATCATTGTATTTTTTTTTTCTTGTTTCATGTTCAGTCCTCTAATGATGGAGACCACAGTGGTAGAGTGATTGATGTCTCTTCATTTGGATCCTTATATCTGAAACTTGTGGACCATCAGCTATAAATGAGCACCTGCTCGTTAATAGGGGAGTTAGACAAGACAAGAGGCCATGGCAGCCAAACTGTGCTCTTCCACTGGTTCACTTTACCCATAACCTTCTGGGTGACCACTTACATTGGGAACAGATTTTGGGCCATAATTTTTTTTTTTTTGTACAAAACATTTTTTAGTTCCTTTGGACAGCTATATCAGAAATACAGGCTTGATCCTGCAGCTTCTTTGTAGCAAAAACACACCTCAAATCAAGGGCAGATTTTCTGAATAAGGACTACATAGCATGCCCACAGTGTTTGGTCACTGTGAAATATGAAGCCAAGTGGAGAATGTCATCTGGTTTCGTTTCTTCTAAAATATGTTCTTCAAAGGACCTTTTCATCCTCTGAATTTGCAGTAAGAAAGAGAAAAGAGCAGTCAGACATAAATGGAGTTAGGAAAAGACTGAAAGCTCATTAGAAGTATGTATTTCCTGTAAACTGTTTATTAGGGTTGAATACGGCGTTTTCCAAACTGTATGGGGGGCTCCTCTCCCTGCCAGCACCCTGCAGCAGGTGCAGGAAGAGGCATGAGCTACCTTCCAGACCTGCAAGCAGCTTGGTCTTGTGCCACGGCTCATAAAGGAGGTAGAGTTCAGCTAAAAAAAAAGGGCAGAGGGTTAGGAAATTTTGCTTTAACTTAATCGTTACTAAAATTACAATTTGCCTATCAGAACCTGCAGTCTTCCAATTGCTTAGTGCTCTGTGTCAATGGAAAGGATCCGGTTCAACACTTCGACAGTGCTCCTAACATCCTTCTTGGTGTTAAAAAGATCATGGAGAACAAGTTTCTATGAATCAGTGCAGTTTTCCGATCGAGTCTCTGCTTGGTGGAACAGTCAAATTTCAGAGCTTTTGTGGAAGTGCAAAAAACCAAGACTTTTGGATCTGTCACCTGCAGGATGACCTCTCTACACAGCTCCCAGCCACCAAGGCTTCTCATGGGAGGTGGATGTGAGCTCTGCCCATTTCCCAGTCTTTCTAACGAGCCAGCAGGAGTGAAAGGCTTCTCATTCCCAGTTTCCTGGCAACTTTCTGAAGCAGCCAATTGGAAATAGCAGTTAACCTCTCCACTCGGCAGAATTTCACAAGCCCTGGAGTCATTTCTACAGGCACTGCAGCTCCAGATGGGAGAATATGGACAGCGTAAGAGAGAGAGGGAGAATACAGCGTGGGAAGCCCACTCGTTTGCTTATGTTCTTGTCCCCTTGGGCAAATCCTTTACACAAAGCAGCATTTCTTCTGTGTGCAAGCGTATGGCTAGGGCAGAATGGCATGTGGAGAGCGCAGCACTGCAGGAAAGGTTTGTTTGCTCCCCTGGCAGCCTGGCTGGCAGCAGAGCTAATGTTAGCTCCTTCAGATTTAGGGTCTAACAATAATACTGTCAGGCAGACTGAGCCTTCAGAGGAATTGCCATCACAATTATCAAGCTAAATGCTTCAACTTGTACATGCTAGAGTGTCTGTTTCAATGGGAACTGAACGTGAGCTGTGGGCTGCTTTTCCTCTGAACCATGTTATCCCAAGGGTAAGTTATTAGCCAAACAAAAAACAATGCCTGGATGTGTTGCTGATGTTCAAAAATTACCTTTGCTTGTTCCTCTGCCCCATGGTGCTCATCTGCCAAGAACAAGGGCAGCCATTGTTCTTCTAATCTCTTCTGGACGCATCGCTGGATTTCTAGCAGAACCGTTGCCGAAAGTTTATCGTGAAGGATTTGTCCCCGTCCTCCACCTGCGTGCATTAGCTGAGCAATCCAAATACAATAACACATGACATAAACTTTTGTGTATACCGAAAGTCCTTTATCTCTCTACATCCTTGATTTAGCAAAGCATGAGCTTAAGCATAAGCAAAGCGTTTAATGCATGCTTACCCAAGGCTCACATGTACTTTTCATAAAAGGGAACAGATTACATTTGTCCCTACCTATAATAGAATACAGACTCCGGCAAATAATACCCCAGCTTGACCGAGTAAATTTCCTAAGTATCAAGATATATCAGAGTACCACAGCTCAGACTCGCTGTCTGTGGCTTTACTGACATACTAAAATAGAAAGCTGGAACAACTCTTCCTGAAAAGCCATTTTTACACTTTTTTCTGAGCTGTGTTGTGCATGCTCTGGCTGCGGCCTCAGATCAAGATTTAAGAGAGATGTTCTGTAAAAACGGGGGAGGAAGAGCCTGAACAGGAAGGAGGGGGCACCCACAACTAGAACAAAAGCAGATTTCTGGCCAAAAATATAGGTAAGATTTGAGGAGGTAGCCTGGGGCAAAGGTGGAGTAAAACTGCTGGTTTGTGGACTTTTATCTCAGCCACATTCAGTGTGATTGCTCTTTATGGATGGTTTTGTAGCTGGTACCTGTTCTTGTTGTTCTCTGGTCGCTGGGCTGTTGGGTCCAAAGAAGTATTTTTTGTTTAAGTACTTGTTTTTAATCTCCTTAGATTTTTCCTCCCTTTTTTCTTTATCCCTGTGGCGCATCTTTCTGAACTGTTCAATATCTAGCCAGCACATGAGATCCATGCTACAAACAAATTTAAACAAAATGTTATTTCAATCCTGAGTTAATTTCATCAACATTCTGTGGAGTTATTACTTTAACCACAAGCCACCAAAGTGTTCAAGTCCTAAATACCGGGTCAGATGGGGCTGACATTTTATGTCATTTTTTCTTTGCTAGGACCATCTGGTGAGACTTGCTGAACAGGGAGATCAAACACACATCTTGGGGATGTCATTTAGGGTCCCTTCTGGAGTACCCTGGAAGGAGTAACCTCCATCCAGCAGGGACTGTGCGCCAGAGCCGTAGCCCCAGAGCTCACAGAGAGAAGGAAAGATGCAAGAGATGAGAAGCTGAAGCAGTACTGCAGGCTGTGAGCCACCGCGAGACAAATCGACACCCCCTGTTCTGCCTCCTTGTCCTATCGCCTGAGAAAGGAGCAGAGGTGACAGCTGGATTGCCAGCCCCAGAGATCACCCCTTCCTGCCCTCTATGAGGTGCTAGAGCTCCTAAGTCAGTCCACAGCCAAGCAGGCAAAAACCAATTCACAGTCAATTTTGTTTTCAGGGCTTTTTGTGGGCTGCCTTTTCATAAATTACTGATTCTACTGCTTATTTCATTATTCGTGGTAAGTGACAAATAATCCCCACATGCAATTCTTGATCTAGGTATTGTTCATAATCCTTTGGGTGTATACTATCGGTTTAAGTTTGTTTTAATGGAAGATATATTGTTCTTTAAGCCAGAGGAAGGATAAGTGAT
Organism: Syrrhaptes paradoxus; assembly: GCA_013400615.1. NCBI lineage: Eukaryota > Metazoa > Chordata > Aves > Pterocliformes > Pteroclidae > Syrrhaptes > Syrrhaptes paradoxus. The sequence goes on along the minus strand of VZTO01028138.1, from coordinate 71,748 downwards.
GTATACATACCTACAATTCCAGTTTAATTTATATGACTGTTTTCTGGTGGTATCTTATTAGCTGAAGTTTTGTGAACGTTTTAATGGGGACATTCACTCTATTTGCAGCAGGAAATATGAAAGATTAAATTCAGACAAATCTGTTTCTCTTTTCCCTTCGGTTAGTAACTGGCTTTTGCAAAGCATTAGTCTATGAGTAAAACTTTCAAAAGCATCTGTCTGATTTAAGAACAGATGTCCCCCTTTCAAAAGCCTTTTGAGACCCTTAGAGACCTACATTCTGCTGAGACTGAAGTTCTTTCATTTGCTACTTCATCACAATGTGAATAAATTCGCCCAAACACAAGCAATCCCAGTTACTGTGGTTTATGGAGTTACTCCTTTGCATCCACCTATGACAACCAATAAAATAAGTCCATCTTATTTAAAAAAGCAAAGTGTATAATCTTAAAGTATGTTAGGTTAAACCATTTACAGTGGTGGCTTATTCTGGTGTAATCTGCATTTTCCTTTCAACAGATCAGGAGCACGTGCACAGTCAGTCTCGCAAGACTAACAAGTGGTAACCCACCAACCCAGAGTAACAGAAATTTCCCTGCAATGATGTGAATGTATTCCATATATTTAATGAAATATTGATTCATGGAACTTTGTTTAATTTCTTACTAAAATTTGTGCTCAGGTACTCAGCAGCCTGTCCTTCTTGAAACTTAGATCATTTACAACTGGGCAATAGGAGAGCCATAAATTTTGATGACAAATGACACATTTGCTGTTTTTTTGCTGAAATTTTCCAGACTGCATTATTCTAGGATCCCTTAAGCTTATAGCACCATTAAGCAACGTTACTGCAGCATGGCAGCTGGACTTCAGAGTTACAAGATCTGGACCCAGCTCTAACTGTTCCGTGAGTCTTTTCCAAATGTTTTCCTTCATTATAACTTTTTATAAAATAATATTTCTCCATAATTTAAACATTTATCTGCCTGGCTCTCTCACTTAAGAGGGGACTTCTCTGGGACTAACAGAGAGGCAGGAACTCCCAGAGGGGATTTAGGGTACCTGTCCAGACCCCATCCTAGCCAGTGATCTGTTCTCTGTCAGTTCCTGCCATTTCCCCGGTTAGAGAGGAGCTCTAGACCAGTGGTCTCCAAAGTGGGGTGTGTGAGATGGAAGCAGGAAGAAAATATTAGAACATCGGTAGCACAAGAATATAATTTTTTAAAATGAATATACATATATTGAGGGTGCATGCTGAAAAATGTTTTACTGATGGGGTGCACGATCAAAAAGGTTTGGAAACCACTGGTCTGGACAACTAACTCAGAAATCACTTGACCGTAGGCACCCACAGCATAAGAATCTCTGTCTGAACTCATTACCTGCAGCCTTTTTGTAGTCAGCGGGCACAAATAGCCATCGTTATGAATGATTCACCCATTTAGATGTTACCTTCAGAATTAAACAATTGCGTATTTCTCTCTCTGACTACAAAGGGAACCTATGATGATAAGCAGAAGTGATGACACTGAGTCTTGGCCAGAGGAATCCTGCGCTAGATTCCTGCCCATCCCTGGACACTTATGAAGAAGTTGACCGATACCCAATCTAAAATGATAGCAGCGCTTGACAAGAAGCAAGAGGCAGTATGCAGAGCATCAGCTCGTGGGAACCCAGGTTACAGGAAGGAAGCAGCAATTTAAGGACTTTGTAGCAGTTACTTAAAAAGTATATTTACCTTTTCCTAAAACAGGTCAGAGATGAGTGTGGGGCTTGGGGAAGAAAAAATAAAGGTGGCAAACTCACCCTGAGGATCTAAACAGAATGGGCTCACTTTTTCAGAAACCCTGCAGAAACTGTATCTGCTCTGAGCTGGGATTTAATTCTGTTCAGATCAGTGCAAGCACAAAGCTGCGGTTGCTCTCACACTGTGAGAATAACGTGGCTGTCTTCTATTTGTACATTTTTACAACATCCAGCTTTCATTTTTAAAATGTACTAAATTGAATCTGTACTAAAAAAGAGAAATTTTTACTCATTATATGCTAATTGGTCTACTCAAGGGTTTGCCACTAATCAAAGCAGAAAGTGAAAGCAGAACTCTAATACAAACATGTTATGACAGGAGAACTTTTACCCTGAAAATATTAAGACAATTCAGTTGTCTGAACCATGTGCATGTGTATTTCATAAATATACAAACGTATTTTTTTAAAAAAAGACTAAAATCTGTGAACATTTAGATAGCCAAGATCCCCAGCAGAGATTTCTTCTGAACTTAGAAATGAGTAAAATAATAATAACGAAGAAACCTACCCAGCAGAATGCTCATTAAGAAAAGCCCAGAACTGTTCTAACTTCTCTTTGTCATGGATCAGGTCAGATAGAGTAGCACCCGACAATTCTTTGGGAACTTGACGCAAGTGCTGATCTTCTTTGAGAGCATCAGGGCAGGGTGGCAGACCAATGTCAGCAACAGTACTCTGGGGGAAGAAATTATTTCACTTGCATAACTACATTTTTCATCTCTATATTTTGCTTAGTCTAATAATCCTTGCGTATAGATACCTTCTGTCTCTGTAGAACAGCTTTTTGATTGCTGAGAAAATAAATTGAGATAAGGCTCCGGCTCTTAGTCAGCTTTAGTTTTATGTTTGCTTTAAACACAGCAGATTCTGTAATCAAATAAGCCGATATGTACCTGTCATTTACTTGAAATGAAGGTACTTACTCAAAATTAAGGGCCTAAAATACAGTGTTTAGTGGAAACTGACTCATTGACTGCAATCGTACAATGGGCTGATGTTGATGTAACTGACAAAAGACCCGTGTTGGTAATTAACACAATGGCTGTCAATCATTCCCCAAAATGAACGGTAGACATCGGACTATTTGCTTTTCCAACCTGGCATGTAGTGAGTCTTTCATCGCTGATACTCAAAGTGTTAACCCTCTCTGATAGAAAAAGAGTTTGTTTTTGTTAGTAGGTACTTGTCTTACCTCATCCTTCTTGGAACCACTCTCTTGATGCAAAGCCTGGAGCTTTCTAAAGTACACGGAGTCCAGCTGTCGAGTTTCTTCCACCAACTCCACCTAATAAAAATAATATCTTATGTCATCCCTACAGCACACATTATAGAAAGATAGAGAACTGGATTGGCATCAGTAGATAGAAAAGCCTACATTTGCCAGTAATGAGACTGATGTTTAGAAGACACGGGAAGTCACATCCTTGTGACAAACGATTCAATTAAAAGCTTTGGTAGAACGAAACTTTTGGGTCTGCATAGGATCACATGTAGATTTCTACAGAACACCACTAAATAATGTGATTATATCTTTAAAAAATAACTTTGTATTTAAAAAAATGCTAAGTTCTAATGTGTATAGAATATATCGTGTATATTGTGTCAGACTTACCTGATATGTCAAAGTGACTCTGAGAAGCAGAAAAACAGGTCTTAAAGCTATGACTCTCAGTGGGAAATGTCAAAAAGATAGAGTGCCACAGATTTCCAGAAACTGAAATCTAAGACAAGAAAGATGCCGTAATATCTGAACAAGGAAGGTTGAAAGCTTTCAGACTTTCAGCCTTGTCCCCTACCTTAGTTTTATACCAGGTAATGCCTTAAAATAATAAATTGTGCTTGATTAGAACTCATGAAGTATTGGTATTTTTTAAATGAATTAGAAGCTAGAGCAGTTCTCCATGTTGTGTGCAGACAGTCGGTAACCGGTGACCCTCTCGGCTGACTAACCCATTTAAATACAGGTTTGATGATATTTAGCAAAACTGAGGCAATGCGTTATACTGATTAGCACAGCCATGATAAAGATTAGAAAGCAGCGGTCTTATTATGCAAGAGTTTCTGTGCAAGAGAGAAAAGAGAGTTTTTAGATTAATATTTATGACGCTTTTGTCTAAATGTGAATACCACACCAATCACCGTGTTATCTGAGTGCCTTCAGGCTCCGTGTAACTCTATTCCACTGTTATAAAGTGCTTTTGGGTATTCTTTCCTTTAAAAGAAAACGGAGTTTAAAGTAAATAGGAAAATAATTCAGAACATTTTTCATAAAGTTTAAACAGAAAGCAGATAGAGGCAGGATGAGAGTCAGCAATAAAAAGGAAGTCCCCGGTTTTTGTGTTTTGTTTAAAGATAAAGATGTAGATACATACTGACCGTGTCCTGAATAAACAATTTTGGACTCACCTAGTTCTTGAGAAAATGCCTTGTTTCATTATGGGCCAAATATATCCTGCTGTAGAGTAGAACGAAGGGGAAGAGTAGAGCCAGGGACCAAACAAAATTCAAAGCAGAGCTTGTGTTTGTGCTGGGAAGGAGTGTGTCCAAGCATCAGCCTGCGCCTCGTACAGAGACTGCGGTGCCTCCGAGAACAGGTCGGTTTATGTCTGTGTGTTATAACTCTTCACAAGCACATGTATTGTGCACTCAAAAGGATTTCATCCTGTTTTTTCGTGCTCTGATTAAGATGTTTGTGTTCTTAGGGCACTGAGAAGTCTGCATGTATCTACACTTGCGAAGCAAGGCATCATCTAAACTGAAAGGGCAATCGATTATCCCTCCGTTCCCTCCAGGAGGTATAAACTGACACACTCATTAACTAACCTAAAGGAAAATTTATATTTTCAATATAATAATTTCAATATAATATTTTCACTGTATTCAGAGCGTGCTCAAAAGCAGAGCCCTTTTTATACAAAAATGATTTGTAAAAATACTCGGCTGAGTCGATGACTTGACTCAGGACTGGCAATAGATACTAGACAATTAGTGTTAATAACACACATGGAAAATAGATATTTATGAAAGACTGTAAAACTAGTCTGATAGAAAGTAAATAAAATTTCATATTAATGAAAGCATCAATCAATTACACGGTGTTCTGCGGGTCAGAAACAATTATAGCTGAAATAGCTTAGAAAAAATAATTTGTCTGAAAGCTTAGAAAAGATGCTGAAAAGCAAAGCAAATATTTTACAGATGTGTTTGGATTAGCATTTCATTTTAGTAAGTTTTCTTCAATGTTCAAACTTTCAAAGCTTCTTAAGGAAATTAATTTATCAGATGATGAGGGGGAAGCTCCCCTTGTGAATTAATTAGAAGGTAGAAAATCAAAAATAAAGAAATAAATCACTTTCATAATGGGGTGGGGTTCTTATTGGAGTCTCACAGGGATCTGCACTGAGGTTGTTTTTTTAAACATTCAAAAATTATCTAGAAAAGGAGGTGAGTCAGGAGACAGCAAAGTTTGCAAAATGATTCCACAGAGCAAAAAAAAAAATGAAATCGACTGTGAAGAGCTGCAGGATTTCAGGACACTTTAGTGTCTGGATGGTAAAAGGGCAGCTGAGTTCAATGATAATAAACATTGAGTCATTCCAGTGGGCTCCAAATTAGGGCTTTCCATTAGCTGTTATTACTGAGATCTTGGAATGGTTACGGATGGCTGTTAGCTTACCTTTTGCACATCCACTCAAAGTTCAGCAGGCGTCAAAAGGCAATTAGAATCAATTAGGAAAGGAACAAAGAGCAAAACAAAAAAATATGATTCTGCCACTGAATAATCCTTAGTGCATCCAGAGCTTGAGTACTGCTTGCGTCTCATCGAAAGAATGTGAAATAACAGGTACAGAGGGGTGACAAGTGTGACAAAGGTATGGAACACCCTCTGTAAGAGACAGGTCGGATAGTCAAGGGTTCTGGAGTTTCAAGAGAGACAACAGAAACATGGAAAAGCACAATAGCACTGAGAAGATGACAAGATAACCATTGTTCGCTGTTTGTCGTGACAGTGAGGGTGAAATGATCAGGGAGGGGTTTGCAAACAAACCAAGATAAACATTTTCTTTCTCCTATTGCGTGATTAAACCATGGAAACCACTGCTACAGGGAGGCTGAAGATATGAAATGACTCAAGACACATTTAGATAAACCCCTGGTGAAAAAAACAAAACTTATCAAAGACTATTAAACACAAAACTGTGGATAAGACCTCTGCTTCAGGCACCTCCTCAGTGCTGAAGCTGGCGATACTGCTGTATGGTTTTTGCTGTTCTTATACTCTGTTCTTAAATGTTTAACACTGGCCACCACCTCATAGGCTTAGAAGACGATTCTCTGCTTTGTATGTAGGTATGTTCTCCTAGTTGCTCATACATGCTTGCACGATACAGTAACAGAAATACTCTGTACTACAAAACATCCACCAAAGGATTTCAAAATCTATGTCCTGTAAAAAATGAGGTGCTTCGTCTTACGGTCACCGTGGAGAAGAACAGGAACAAGGAGTAGCTTCCTGCCCTCCAATTCCTGATTCTCCACTGTAGGTTTCTCCTTTCATATCCAAGAGAGAGATGTTAGAGACTTGAAATTTGTTTGACCTGCAGCTGGTAGCTTGTAGTTAAGTTTACAAAGAGCAGAGAGCTACATCATCCACCCCTGCCTCCACCATTTCTTGTTCTTATTTATCAAAAGCAGAGTCAGGATTGCAGCCATCTCCTCTGACCTGCACGGGGCTGCTCAGTTCAAGCCCTCAGAGGCTTCCTGGGGTTAGAACTGGGCACACCACTGAGCCACCTACTTCAGGAAGCCTGCAGGGCACATTTACTATGCTTTGGTTCTAAACACCAAGAAATACTTGATACGATTAATATCAACCTACCATCACTGCGCTGACACTACAATCACATCTTATTTTGTGCTTATCATTAAAAACATAGAAAGCTTGTGGGAAATCCATCATAAGAAAATTGATCAGTGGCAAGATTGCAGAAACATGGCACTTCCTGAGTGCAAAGGGAAGTTTTGCCATAGCAAGACACATTCCTTCCTAATTCACAGATCAAGGGGTCTATGAAGCCTGCGACTTCCTTTTGGATGGGAAGGCTGCTGTCCATGGGAAGCTCAGGCTACTCCACACATCAGCACAGAAAGGAGTGGGTGAGCAAAACATCCCATAATACTCCTCCCTTCCTGACTATGAAAGTAATAGGGTCGCATATGAAGGCTTTTGTCATTTTCTTCCCTGACATAAGATTTTTTCACCGTATAATCCAGGTGAGTTACCTTTCCATAAGTGGATTTGTCTGCTTCCACCATCTTCTTCCACGGTTCTAGCAGAACAGAGAGGATATATTCTTCTGCTGGGTCAAAAAGATCCTCAAATGCTGGGTCAATTCTCTGATAAATCATGTTTTTCTTACTCTGGTGAAGTCCAATGTCCATACTGGCAGATGGGGCAATGTAAGTTGCATAAAGGAACTGCAATAAAACAGAAGACAACTCTTTCTTAGCTATCATCCCTTCCAGTGCTCACAGTGCTTGCAGAATGTGCATTGGGCCAGCTTGTGAAAGAGTCTGAACAGAAAGCAATTTGTAAATTTAAGGCTAAAATTTATGAAAAAAATTATAAGATTTCATTCTGTCTGGAGATTCTCTTGCACCATTCTTTGACATTGATTAGACTCCGCCATGGTACAGGATCCCTAACAGGAAATACCACGGCACAACTGAGGTCTAAACCGTTACCAAAGCAAGGATTACAATATGCTTTTTTATGAAGCACAGAGTTTTCCATTCAACATGCACAAATAGAAGAAAGCTGAACCTGGAGAATGTTTCCTTCTCACTAGCAGCTCATTCTTGAAGCACAGAGTATTTTTTTATTTATTTCAAAGGATTTTTTTTTTTTCCCCAAATAGTCCCCCAAGTCAAATTCTTGTTTTTTAAAAGTTTTATGAATTGCTACAAAAAACAACATTGAAAACTCAGAGAAAAACACTTTCTTCCAGGAATATCTTGGAAGACGATATTCCAGGATATCTTTCTAATACATCACAATGATTCTGACTGCAGCTTGGAACTCAAGTGAAAAAAGATGCTGCCATAATAAATTGCATATAAGTGCTTTCTCTTCTTCATATTGTTGAAGTATAACTAATTTTCAAACATATGGTCAGGGGATCAGATTGGTAGCATAAATCAGAATTTCTCTCTGGAATGGCAGTGAGGAGCCCATCTTCACTATTTATTAGCAGACAGTTTTGACAATGAAGAATAAAAATTTCTGATAATTCTCATTTTCCTTATGTTGCAAAAATCCAGCTGTAACCAGCAGATGGACAAAGCAGGAGAAAAGAAGAAAATAATACATTTGCTCTGTGTTCAAGCAGTAATAAAACACATTGTGTTTAGATTCCATGCACAGTGGGAGAATGTTTGAGTACATTAAATAATAATGTTTCTGTTTGTTTTAAATGCAACTCTGATTTATTAGACTCCTTCTTTCAGACAGCAACAGTATCAGACTACATCTCCATTATTTTGGACCTTAACAATTTGAAACAGACCCTTTAGATTCTCTTGATACCAGGTCACTAAAGAATACAGGGCGAGGATGGTTGACATCCATCCCCCAGTTAGAACTTGTTATGATTATTGTATTTACTGTCTGTGCAGGATTCCACCCCCTTTTTACATAGATCTAATCGTAGAAAACAAAGACGGTTTCTGGCTGTCGTGGCCCACGTTATCAGTGCAATAAAGACGCCCAGGTGTAAGGTTAAGGTCAAAGACTGAGGACATCCACAGGAAGAGTCCTAGCTGAAGAACAAGACCTAAATTATTTCCTTCTCAGCAAATCCCCAAATAAATTTAAATTTAACAGAGACAGCATTAATTAGATACACATTGATCTCCAAAGTTATTTTGAAGAACTCTAACACTAGTAAAGTTTCAGTTACATCGTGTTCTGGTCTGATCCAAAACATTTAACATATAAAACAGACAAATTAGAAGGGACCAGTCCGGTGATATAAAGATGTGGTATCTATAAAAATGCACATCTTTAAAGATACACTTTTTAAAGAGGGGTTCACCATTTTGTCCGTCGTTAGGGCTGTATTGCTACACCTGTTCCGACTCACAAAACCACACACAAGGGATCTGTGAGTTGGTGAAAAAGGTCCAGAATAGGTTCTCAATATTTTAACACACAAAGTGACAAAGCGATCGTGTGCACTTGCAGACAGGGGAGAAAAAAGAAAGGACTTTCATCCCTGTGCCCCTTGCGGAGGGTGCATCTGTAGATCTGCACTGATTCGAATGCAAGGACTGCAGGAAAATTACCTGCAAAGAGTTCTAGACCCAGCCTTCAACACTGGGCAATGAAGTTAGCAAGATATAGAGGAAAATATATTGTAGCCTTTAAAAAGGAATATTCTTAGCCTTTTTTGACCCCCATGTCATGGAAGCCTTGTGGTTTTCTGAATCTCAGTGGGATAGTGAAACTGTTGTATTGGCCAATCTCCTAAAGGATAACAGGGAAAAGTTACGTGGAATGAACTTAAAGGTTATCAAATTCATCCAAAAATCTTAAACATGTGACATCAAGTGCACATGATACTTCATTTATTAAATGTTTTGTTCCTTTTGTAAAACACAAAGAATTTTCCTGCCCTCCAGCTATACATTTTCCTATGAAGGTATTAGAATATGTGATGGGTTGAACTCAAAACCCTCTCTGGAAATTTGGTCAGAGTTCGCATCTTGAAATTACTTATAATGGCACAAATCTGAAGATACGAAATGCTTAAGAAATTCAGATGAAGACTTTGGCCTCATTTATGACTTTCCAAATCAGGCCTTGGGTTTTGGTGTAGATTCATCCCCAGATGAGAAGGCGGCTTTGGTAAGCGATCTCAGAATGACTAGAGAGAAGCAAGAAAAATGAAAAAGATTTAAGTCCGTATTGCTGCCCAAAGGTATGGATACTGCTCTAAATGAGGGGCTTGTGCAGCTGCTTGGCAGGATCATATGATGGAAGAATACAATGCGCTGGCTGGGCTTAAATGGAAAGGCTAAACTGCCCTAACCCCTGTCATCACCTTCCTCTGACATCGATCTTGTGTCTGACCCTAAAAGTTCACAGTAATGATAAGTCCTTTTCTCTACATTGATTCGAGTGTTAAAAAATTCCATAACTGTACTAATTTTTCTAACTCTGCTTTTTTTATTGAAAACTACAGTATGTGTCTCTTTATTGCTTTTCTTTCCCGATGTATTTTATGTTCCTGTATGTATGTTTGTAGTGAATAGCCATGTATGTTCCTGGGTGATTACTGGTCGTCGTCATTTTTCTTATCCATCAGATTTCCTTCTCACTGTAGTTTGTTTCCCTGGATGAATGAATATACACCTTGGAATGCATTTCCTTACTCCGTCGTAAAGCTGAGATAAAAATGCCTAACAAATGAAGCAATGAGTAGCAGATACACAGCAACCCGGGTTTGTTCTTGTTTCTAACAGGAAGCAGGCAGAACACATACAGAATACTCTGGATGTCTCTTTCTGTAACAAATAGTAAAATATATGCGACGATGTGTTGTGCGAATCCGATCCACATCCTCTCAGGAGTATTTGGAATGACGATCTCCTTGTGCCAGAGGTGAGTGCAGAATTTGGGAAGGCATCTCTCCCATCAGCAGAGCCTGAAGATTGGATGCAGCTTGACTCTTTACCGTGTTCCAATGAAAACAAGAATAATTTTTGTGCAGCCTTAAAAGGCAAGCTTGAGAACGATACCAAATGTTGCAGCACATGTGTTGATTTGTTATGTTACGTTTCAGCTGTTAGTTATGCTAATGGAACAGTTTCACATATTTCGTTTTGATGTATTTACTTTCATGGCTGCGTGTACGGAGTTCTCTGCAATTGCCTGGTGACTCTGATTGTACGATGTTCTGCTGTCACCACCAGGCCGGCACGGGAAATAAGATAAGTAAAAAAGACCTGGGCCTTAATTTTCAGCTTAATTTTCACTGCAGAAAGAGCGTGAGCTGCTGTGCAATGAAACCAGACTGAAAACCATAATGAACCGTAACCTAAGATCTAGGCTGCAACAAAACAAAGAGATTATTTTCCACTGCTCTCTGCAGGTATTTGTTCCAACAACATGTGAAGCAGCTTTGCTCTATTACAGCATATATTGAAATATGCAGATAGGAAATACTCCTACACAAGGTTTGCAGAGGAAAAACAGACCAAAGTTTCACAAACTGATTTTCTTGGAGTGCTTCTAATGATATTACGCTGCTGCAGCCTCCCTCCCTGGCAGCATGGGACTGTTCTGCAGCCACTGACAGCTATCAGCACCCATGTGATGAACCAAGTTCTCTTTTGTTTTATTCCCTGACTTAAAGTGCGTGCTCAATTAAGAATGTTCATTTACAGGAAATATCAGTTCTGCTTCACAGTAAATGAGGGTCTAAAGATCAAATGGGGGGGCGGGTGACAACTGCGAAAAGAGCAGAACGATGCCCTGACAATCAAAAATAAACCAGGACTGGCAACTGAAAGATCCATTTTCATGATTAAGGTCATTTTCTGAGGTCTGGACTGTGAGACCTCTGATTCTAACCCACACAGGAGGTGGAAGGAGAAGTACAACACAATTGGATGATTTAGAAAAAATATTATCTCTGTTCTTAACACTAAGCAGAAGGTTTCCAAATACAACACAGAGTAGCAAAGGGGAGATTAGGTAGACTCAGTACAACAGATAAAACTGGGAACAAATCAAACTATGCATGTTTAACATTTAAATCAAGAAATTCCATGGAAACCATCCAAAGAGCTTCTTTTATTGTCCACAACTCAGATTTACTTTGATGTGGGTTGTTGAGATTTGGAAATTTTTCTACTTTCTATCTTCTTTTCGGTCTTTACACTGAGCAAATGTATTTGTAAAGGGAATGAACAAATGTGTTTGTGAAGGGAAAACACATTATTTACAACTTACTTGGGCTTGCTTGCGTATTTTAAAAGGATGAAGAGTTTCTTGGTAGAAAAGCTGATGATAAGCCTGTAGGTCAAACCAAAAGTACGCGCTGTTCTTCCACAACTGGAGATGGAAAAAATTGTAAGTTATTGCAACCGAAATATCACAGCTTTGTAAAAGGTTGACTTTCCAATGCAAGTGGGTTTTTAGCTCTTTGGGGTCATCATAAATCAAGCTCAATTTAAGATGGATTTAATTTTCTGTTGTATACTGGCAGAAGGACAACATATTTAAAGGCATCATCACTGTGATACTATATATTTTATTGTATCCTTTTGGCGTAATTGGCCATTAAAATAGTTAACATTTGAAGAGGAACCGCATTTCAGTGGCATAAAGCCAGCACTAGAGAAGAAATGCTGATAATGGTCATGCAGAATTTGTGCCATGGTGAAATAGCATTTTGCAGCAATAACCAAAACAATCCAATGTTGTGTACTTGACATATGTTGCTGGGACTATCATTACTTTTTTATTACATGCATTTCTGAGGCGCAGAGCCTTGGCCTCATTTCATCAATTCAAGTAAACATCAAAATACCTTTCAGAAGAAGGTGTCTAGATCTTTCCCCAAGTCCTCTGTTTTAATCATGTGGGTTTGGATCTTAAAAATACCCCAAAAACTCCCATTGCTGGACAATAAACTGTTCCAAAAAGATCAGGGCAGGGAACTTTGCTCCACAAACTGTAGCCTGCCAGACCTGGCAGATGAGTGAAATAGGCTCCACGGTTGCAGACAAAACCTTAAGGAAATAATTTTCAAAGGAATCTGGCACCTGCGAAGGCTAGAGTACATGTGGGTGGGTGCCTACCTCTGATGAAAAACAAGTTATTTTTGTTTAGATTCCTATCTATACACATTTAACATTTTTAGCTGAAAGTATTCAGCTTTGGAAACATTGGCTCTTGCCTGCTGATGGCCAAAAGGCATTTCTAGCTACTGCTGCTGGATTCTGGGTTGTGCCAGCGGTGAAACAGATGTCCAACTTGATTGCGTTCAAATCTCCCCTAAAGACTCAATTTTTCTGCAAAGCCACCGAACACTGACTCAGATTCGTAACTTGTTCCAACCAATCCTCAATTTACACCCAGCAATGAATGATGGATCTGCTGACTGCAGAGAAGAAAAAGTGTTATGTTTCTCAGAAACCCAAGAAGCTTTGTGGAAGCAGAAGAACGTTTTTAAAACATTGGGAGATTTTGGACTTTCACTAACCCAACGAGTAAGAAGGAGGCAGATTATCATGAGTAATAGCATAACGGATTTTCCATCTTTTTAAAAAATGTTTTTGTGGGTTAAGACCTCATTTTTTCTGCCAAGTTAAAGGCTATTTTTTAAAAATGATTAGTCTTTTTTTTATCCCTGATGGTACAATCAGATTTCCAATAGGTTTGAGACAGTTAGTATCTGACAGCTTGGTTAAGACCTGTCATTAGTTTGAATATACACATGAACAGTTTATTGTTGTTGAGGGATTGGAGTCTCACAAGTAATAACTCATCCAGTCATCAATCTTTCTTTCTCCATTTTTTTTTTTTTTCAGTCTGGCTGCCCTCTATAATTTGGCATTCGGTCAATTGTGGACTAAATTATCACGGGGTAGGAAAATGCTCATACCTTATTCCCTGACTTCTCACAGAACTGGGTGAAGTAGTAGCCTGCTCTGTTCTCCAAATAAAGAGACTGCAGCATGCTTTCCATTCTTGATCCCCTTAAGACAACACTGCCAGCAGCACTTTTCCCCTGGACAAACAGAATATGGTTATACAGCAAGGAAAAACAGACTTTCATTCTTTTCAACTGTCAGTACATTGCAACGAAGGGCCATGCAGTGTGTTCAATTAGTGTCTTCATCCCGAGAAACTAGACTCCATTTTCTGCTACATATGCAATTGATCATAGCTTTCCATACAATTTTCACACTAAATACTCACATCCAATGGAAAAAGTCTGATGACTGAAGGCTTGCCGAGTAGCGAAATGACCGTAGCATCCCTTCAATGGTTCTTCCACACTTGAAACAGGAAAATGAACCTGGCCTTAATTCTGTCATTGACTATTTAGCTCTGAATCCAGGGAATTTAAATGATACCAAACAGTATCACTTAGCTATCAAATGTTGTCTCAGCTTAGGCTACTGTGTTTTGAACCAACAGGTGGTTATTTGGTCAAGTCTCAAAATTATTAACTCTCATGGAACGAAAGATATGTCTCCTGGGATTACACCACTGATATCAGCACCAAAACAGGGAACCTTTTAGGGCACAGGAAATCCATACCCTCTGCTGTGGCTGACTGTTTGAGGAAGAATACATCCCTTGTGACAATCCTCACAGAGAAACCAGAGAAGAGTTGAAACCGGTAAATTCCCAAGGAACTTTGGCTGACTTGCTGGCTCTGAGAGCAAAAGTCGGAGCAGATGAGTGTGGTGGCTGACAATCAGCTTCTTTCCAAACAGTAGCAGGGATTGAGGAGGGCAGGAGCAAGCCAGAGTTCTGATGCAGAGCAGGAAGATCCCACTCCCCACTATGATCCCTACATTCCCCTTTGCATCATATTTCTGATGGCAAATTGTGGGGTCCTGACGGAAGGTTCCAGCCTAGCCCTCTAGGTGTAAATGGATAGTATTTCCCTTCCTCAGCCAGAGAGAAACTCTGCATGGTGAAGGTGGACAAAAACTACTAGTATGTGGTGTGAACATTTCCTTGATATAAGTTTCAAACTGCAAATGTCCCCTAATTACAAAGACTAGCCTTTCCTTCTGTCAAAATTAACAAAGTCCCTCCCAAAGGTCGCTGGATTGATTCAACAGGTAATGATTCAACAAAGAAGAGAATGAAGTACACAAGCAGTAAAGAGGAATTGTACAAGTGAAGCATTTTCCTCTTATGAATTTTACTATTCTAACGACTTTCTAGGGTAGATGCAGTTTTCGCTGTAAGGCTGGTATGCTTTCCTAGGCATCAATTCCACCCAAGCATTTCTTCAGGGAGTTCTCTATGATAGCTTACTGAACACTTGGTCACCATGGAGAAGATCGACACTTTCTAGTGAAAATAAACCTCTATATGTGCCGTGATTTCCTGACAAATAGGTGATAGATACCACAGAGAAAATGCTGACATTCTAATTATACCAATTTCTCCCCATCGTTGATTACTACCCCTTTAATCATAGACTCATCGAATGGTTTGGGTTGGAAAGGACCTTAAAGATCATCAAGTTCCAACCCCCCTGCCATGGGCAGGGACATTAATACTACAGAAGAAAGTGTTTTAACCCATTATTCAAGACAATGACAATTTTCAAGCATTACTTACTGGGAGCAGATCAGCATAGGTGTACTTTCTATGACCTTGGTATTTTGAGTCTTCAGTGTCATCCAAACCTAAGGAGTGACTCATGTCTCTGCTCACTGACTTTGGCCTGCATCCATAAACAAACAACATTTTCAATACCTATTAAAAAAAATAACTAGGACTGCTTATAAAATGAAGAGTGAAGAATGTGCATGAGAGGGGTAGACTGACATAGCGAATAGTGGAGGAAAAAGTACATGGAGTTCAAATTCACAATAAGTGTAAAAAACGTAGAGAAATACTTTTTTCGCATGGAAATCACTGAGACAGCATAGAATCATAGAATCACCAAGGTTGGAAAAGACCATCCAGTCCAACCGTTCACCTATTATCAATAGCTCCCACTAAACCATGTCCCTCAACACAACATCCAGCCTTTCCTTGAACACACGCAGGGTCGGTGACTCCACCACCTCCCTGGGCAGTCCATTCCATATCTTTGACAGCAAGTGCTTGAGACAGGTTGAAAGAACAGAAATGTATGTAGAGAATATCAATGATTATGCAAGTGAGGATAAAACACCTGTACTTGGAGAAGCAAACCCTTTTGTGTTGTGGCACAAACAACTGGGAAATTAATCAGCCAGGGAGGAATCCTGCATGGAAGCAACTGAACTTAGTGCTGCACTAAGTAGATTATTATATTAAAGAAAAATATTAATGAAAGCAATAGAATCAAAAAGCTTTTCATAAATATTTGAGGTATATTTGTGTGCACAAAGTGTACAAGGGACTTTTGTACTTACCACTTTCTACTGCTAGAAATGTCATCCCTTCGGGGGCGCTGACTCGATGGCGAGGTAGGTGACAATCTTAATGGTCTCTTCAAGGAGAAACTTGGTGTATCGAGCCTTAATAAAGTTGTTGGTGATCTTGTCCTCCTTTTCTAAAAGACATGACAAAAATAAGGCAATTCCGATTATTTTTCCACCTTCGTGTTTTCTTACCATGTTCTCATTAACTGCTTGCACATATTCAAGGGTTTTCACGACCGTTTTGTCTTGTCAATCACAATATGTAAAACTGCAAATTGCAAAAAAGCTTCTCTGAGTATCTTGCACAATTTTTCAGCACACCTTAATAACTATTATAGGTTTAAAATTACATTTTTAACAGATAGAAATATGTTATATGCACTTTGTATAGAATTACAAGGTATGTCGGGTGAAGAGCTGTGAACGTGTTTTGTGGAAGATTGCTGGAAGATTCAGAAATCCAGATTTCTCACAGAGGAAAAAAAAAGAAANAAAAAAAAGAAAAAAAAAAAAAAAGCAGCAAGAAACAGTCCATCAGCTAATTCTGTGTGGCTCGTGGGTGCCAGGTCAGTTTTCTTCAAGTACTGAGCTCAACAGGGGCTGGCAAACCTGCAGCGTTAGGGTTCTGTCTGCCTGACCTGCAGCTAGTCCTGGGTCGTTAGCACATCTTGTGAAGCCAGAGCTGGTCTCTGCTTTTGGCTCCCATTCCTGCTGTGGTCAGCAGGAATCTGGCACCTGAACCCAGCTTCTTCTGAACAAGAAGTCTGTCCCACTGTTTTTCCTCCATTATCTCAATGAATTACCTTTTTAAAAAATACAATTTTAGTCCAAAACTATCCGACTCAAAGCACAGCCCATCCAGTTCTTGATACTGGAACCACAGTCTCTGTTCACCTTCTCCAAGTACCTTCTGCGCTGAGGCTTAACACCGTGTTGTTGGAAACCTGCAGCTTTCATTGCAGTCGCCTCTCAAATTCAGGCTTTCGAGGAAGAACAGAGTCAAAACTGACCTGGCCACCTGCAAGCCACATGCTGTGAAAAGGACAGATCTGTGCTGTGTGGCTCCTGGCCTTCAGCAGAAAGCCGAAATCACGTGTAGCTGATGAAAGAACTGTGGTGGTAGAAGATGAGCAGAACAAACATGAGGGGTAGAGTCAGGGTAACTGCAGGGAAGCGGTAAGAATTACTCTGGATTAAGATACGGCTGGTTGAAGGACAGAGTGTGTGCTGCTAGATCCTTAATCTCGCAGTTCTGAGAATTTTGAGCTAAAATATCTGTCCAAAAGACTTATGGAATAGCTAGCATGTAACTGAGAAGATGATTTGACTCAATTTAGAGCAACTAGTGTAGTCAAATTTTGCTGCATTTTTATATATAACCATATGCAGCAGACAACCTGGCTAAATCTTAGCTCCCTACTACCCGAGTACCATATCCTTGTCCCATTGAATTCAAGGAGTTTTATCGTTATTTTTGATGGGACAGGGCTTTGGTTTTCAATGTTGTGATCATACCTACCTGAGGAGGTGAAGGTGGTATCCTAGGTGTGCAAGACTTAGGTGTCAATGGCAGCAATGAGACCATTTGTGGAAAAGGATCAATGTCCACCTTTGGTCTCTCTTGGCATGCGTGCCAGAGCTTTAGTTTTGCGCTGGCAGTTTCTATTGCTGTTGAATGAGTGACACAAAATCTGGGACCCCTAGGAAAAGAAAAGCTAATGAGTAGAACATTTCTTAACCATGAAATACTGGGCTATTTGGCTTCTTTTTTTTTTTCTCCATGATGATGTTTACTGTGTCAAGATATGCTGCTATATGCACCTAGAATTAAAAATCAGTTTATATTAAAGATACCTTTAGACATCTGACTCTTCTAAATCTAAATCCAAGCAACGCATACATAAACTCAGGCTGTGAATTCTGCACCATTACCTAGTTGCCTTTGTATGAGTCTGCAGAAGGATATACCACATCCATCCTACAGCAAAAAATAGGAAAGGACTGTAGGTCACAGGACGTAGACCATAACTCTCACGAGGCTCCACGGCAAAGTTCACGGTTGCAGGTATTTGTTTATGCCTGCAATTTGTTAAGCCCCCTTGGGGAGGAGAGGAGACCTTCAAAAATTTAGCTTGTGTTTTGGAAACAGGTTAGAATTTGTATCCTCACTTAAGCTGTCAATATGTAAAGGCAGTTTGTATGACAGACATTGAACAGTAAAGTCTCAGGGTCAAATTCCACATCGATGTATACACAGAGCATCCTCAGAAACTTGAGAAGGGCAGTACGGGGGATAGGTTAGGACAGAATTAACCTTCGATACCTGGAGGAGTTCCTCTACCCTGCAGCATGAAGTTTAGTTGAATGGTATCCAAGGCAGCTATACACAAAGGAGCTCAGATGCTCTGACAGTAAAATAACAAGGGCTCAGAAAGGCAGATCTACCTGGCCTCTCGGCACTGTGGTTTAGGCTCAACTACAAATTCAGAGCTAACATCTGCTAGTATTTATGATGACATAGCTTCTCATAATTGCAATGGGATAAATAAAATGAAATCAACCTAATAGGCTTATCAAAGAAAAGAGAAATTTGTTGAACAATAGAATCTTAGTTCGTGTTCATTTTTTCTTACCAGTAAAGAAGAAGAGGTTTCACTACTTCAGGCTGAATCCGTCTTAAATGCTTTATATTCCACTGATCTCCATGCAGTAGATCAAGTCTGAGTAACACTTCCGAACGGAGGAAATAGTCTCCACTGCTCAGCAGATAGAGTTTTTTCATCTTACTGAGTTGCCTTGAGTCCGTAAAAATAGTCACATAAGCATGTATCGAATGCAATACAGAACCAAGTACAGTTCATCCTACTGGTTAAACTGCTGTTACACAATATGGTTTTAATTGCAATTTTGCTGCATGCTAGAGACAGTCTGTATGGAAGATAAAATATATAGTGCCTTAGAATAGACAGTCTGAATCCAGCAGAGCCTTTCACTAAAGCAGTTTGTCATACTGAATGCCCTACTTGTGAATTTAAGTTATTCTATTCTTTTTTTTTTTAGTTTCCATTGACATTTGTTTTCCAAATCTCTTTTAACAAAGACTATGGCTATCTTGACTTCATGTAAGCTTTGCAAACATGACTCTGCAAGAAGAGTTTTATTAGCTGCAGCAGGGTCATTCCTGACTTACTTTAGTCAGGACACTCATGATTACTTTAATTGTGTCTGTTCTACTCTAACATTAAAATCTATTCTGAAATCTCAAAACCTGCACTGATGAAGCTGGGATACAAGTACTGAAACAATGGGAATAACTGTTAAATAATGGGAAGTACCTTTTCTGCCTTGTAGTGTCCTTAAGAGCCTTTAATCTTTCAATATCCATCCAGAGCCACCAGTACCTCTCCCCAAGTGTTCCTTTAATGAACTTCTTGAATCTTTCAAACTCGTGTCTGTTGCCAGTGCCATAAGTCCTGTGACTAATACACCAGGAGGTCCTACTGTCTGCCCCATCACTTTCAGAACTTGATCTTAAGCTTACTTCTTCAGTATCTCGTTCTCTTACGGCTCCCTTAAGGTCCAAGGTGGTAAATGGAGAAGAACTTTGGGAAAAGAGTGACTCTGCAGTACCACGGGCAAATTCATTATTTGCTAACTCGTGTATAAACACTTCAGGCTGTTTGGGGACATCCAGATCCCTCTCAATGTCAGCAGCTGGCTGGTGGGTCAGTTCTGAGATTGGTTCCTTCGTTATAGATGGAGTATAAGCTGGCATGAGTTCTTCTGGTGTCTGAAAAGTTGCACTTTCCTGTCCACTTTCTTCTTTTGCTGCATTGTCCCATTTTGGGTCTAGATAAACTCTTAATTGAGCGTGGGCGGGAGGTTCAGCAATGGCCACTGAAGAACCCTCCTCAGCCTCTCTGGATCTCTCCCTATTAATATCGGCTTTTGCTGATGCTGTCCTTGAAAGGAAAAGGAAACTCTGTTGGTGGCATTCCTTAGACCAGGATCCTGCTTCTGCATTAAATCAGAAAAGGTCATTGAACATCCTTTTGATTCAGGAATATTCTCTTGCATACGAACATTTCCAAGTTAAAAAATGCAACATGTTCATATCGTGCTGCTGCAGAACAACCAGACCACGTCACGCTGCAGAGCAGGGAATAGCAGAGGTCCTCACGCTGTTACTATCTGGGTAGAAACCCAGGCCCGTGACTCAAAACCTTACTCTCTGTTGAACTCCAGAAGAGTTCAGGAACAACTCCCTCGGGAACCAGTCGCCTTGTTTACTCAGCTGAGCATCCCAGCTCCCCAGCACTTGTTAAACCACCTTGTGCTGCAGGACATGGTTTCGCCTGAGCCTTGGGTCATAGCTGGATTAAAGTCACAGTGTGCAGCAGGATTGGTTTTTGTTTAGGCATGAGGAAGCTAGTAAGTGATAATTATTTGTCTAATTAGTATTGATTATTGTCAAAGACAATCAAACAGACCTCTGTCAGTGGGTAAAACGCTGACATAGATAGAAGGACAACAGAACAAATTATTATGTCAAGGGCT
Source organism: Syrrhaptes paradoxus (assembly GCA_013400615.1). Taxonomy (NCBI): domain Eukaryota; kingdom Metazoa; phylum Chordata; class Aves; order Pterocliformes; family Pteroclidae; genus Syrrhaptes; species Syrrhaptes paradoxus. The sequence continues at coordinate 51,214 of VZTO01028138.1, read as the reverse complement.
CTGGAAACATTTAACAATCCTGCAGTCCACTCTGCCACCCAGAAATGGCTACTTTCCATTGAGAGGTGTTTCATAATTAATAAGTTCAGAACTGTGACCAGCCCTGGATTTTTGGTCTAACGCTTCTCTACTTAGTTCCTTTTACCTGACTCCTCATCGTCTCCGTGCTATTAAGCATGACCTGCTGTCCTGGTCTGCTGAGATAGAAACTTACTGCTTTAACTTGCTCAAATATCTTTTCTACTTCTGACAGACTTACACATCAAGTCTTTCTGGAGTGTGTTAGCAAAGATGAACTTGACTATACATGATGCTTAGCTAGGTCAATGCTGTACCAGTCAGTCCTGTGAAACCGAGCAGAGTAACTGAACAGCAGCAGAATCAAAGTGAAAGCAGAAAAATCAAAGTCGTGATTCAATCGTGGCTCTACGGTGTCTTTGTATCAATTCAGTGTTTGAACTATAGAATAAACTGAATCTTCTGTATTTCCCTATAGCTAAGATGTAGGCTTTCATACTCCATCTGTATCACTAAATAAAAACACTGTCAGTGCGGAGACAAACACAGGCACTACATCAGCCAGTGATAGAAAAGCTAAATCTCTCGGATCCACTGAGCTCACATTTGTAATGTCACCAGCCTGTGCAATCCTCTGTGGTGGCCTGCTCAATAACTGGCAATGGCAATTAGGCATTCGTGCCATCGCGGAAAACAAGCCCCATCTAACCAGCAGGCTGGCTCTGAGGAACCTAGCTGATGCTCTTCATTGCTTCCAGTGCCTGATCCCTACACCAAGTGAATACCATGCCTAAAATTTTTTTTCTGACTGAAAGAATGCTTAAATTGCTTTTTACTCTTATTTATGCTTATTTAAGCATAAATAAGATTAATCAGCACATGTAAAATGGAAGTCCATGTTAGAAAATACAATTTTCAGTGAGAAGATGTAACATATTCATTGAGGCAAAATGCTGTTGACTGCAGGACAACTGCAGCAAAAGAAGAGGCAGAGAGGCTTTCCATACACCTCTGACCAGCCCAAGGCAATACGGAGCGATGTTACCCTACGACACTCTGCAAGAATGGTGCACTTGTGACCTCTCTGCCCAAAGCACTGCAAAAATCAGTGGTAGAGTCGTGAGATGCAAACAAGTGCAACTTGGATAACTTCATTAATAATCCATGAATCAGCTGGGGTCTCATGGGTCCTCATGGGTCTGGGGGAGAAGACAGACTTCTGGAGTTACGGTGTCTTCCCATTTTCCATTCGACCGTTGGACTCCAAGGTCCCAGCAGAACAAGTCTCCAAGTGGAATGGCTGCTCTGAGAATGGGGGAGAGAGAACTCCTAACATGTGAGCTGAGACTTCTCTGTTCATCTTGCTACTGCCTGCAGAGCAGAAGCAAGGCTGTGCAATCAGGTATGTCCATGTATGCCCCCGTATGTTCTCTCCCAGCACCTTTGAAACCTGCTGAAGAATTTCAGTTAGATTTGACAGATAGACACGAGTGTCACAAGCACTTCCATTCTATAAGATTCTTAAAAATTGGCAGCCAAAAGGCCTTTAAGGGCCCAACATAAATACCTTAAGGAGGTGGCTGCAACACAAATGATACATTATCAAATACCCAAAGAATTCAGACAATAAATTCTTTCAAAACATGCAGAATTAAAAAAAAAAAAAAAAGCTCCTCAGCTGAAACTTACAGACATCTATGAGACAGAAATATGTAAGAAAGGAGGCTTCTACTGTCACTAAATTACTTGGCTACTAGCTCCAATTCTAATTTAATGTTGTGGCTATGGAAGGAAACAAATCCCTGCCTGAAGGCTAAGAGACCATGCGATACCCAGAAGGTAGTAAGTGGAGTTAGCAGCAATTCCTTGAAATGCCTTTTCCTTCCGCCTAGTCAAACTCGTGTTATAAATACTATGACTGAGCCCTTGTTACTTACCCAGATGGCTATATTTTTTGCTTAATGAATCGTCTTTTTCCTGCTGCTCAGACAAACACTGAATTTCTTGAATTTGACTGGAAGCTACAGGATGCATAAGTGAATCTGTAGTTTTCATGGGTTCACTTTTTTTTGCTAAAGTAAACCAATCCTTTGTCTGAGAAAGCGTAGCCTAGGAAAAGAAATGTTACAGAATAATTCAAGTTTCTCTATTTATTGCAGTGTTTCTGAGAGCAGAGGGCTTACTGTCTGTAGTTGTTTTGCGTAGTCCATTTTTATAGATTTCTATAACAATAGATGCCAGTTCTGTTTGAGCTGTGTTACAACCCATCAACCTTCTTTCATAGTACAAAGAGCTTTGAAAAGAAGGGATATTCAGAGAAACAGTTGTCCAGTTAGGTTGTGACCTCAGTTACAATAATTTAACCCAATGCATTCAGTCTAGCTTGATGTTACACACACTTTATTTTACCTGGCCAAGCGATATGTAGAACTTCTTCATAGTCAATGAAGTGTCATCCTCCTGAGGAGGGGGAGAACTTGGGTCTCTCTTCTTTATCCAGGGGTAATAGTCACTATCTATAATGAAATTGATGCCAGTCTTGCTCCATTCTACCTGTGATATCAGTTTGGCCAGCCTGAAATTAAATGTTGAGATAATAAAATAATTAGTTTTGGCTTTTAGTCAGAGAAACGGTTGGTTTTTCCCTAGAATAGGAAATTAAAATCATAGTCATAAATTGCTACAAGGAACTTCCTGATCTGCTTTATTATTTCACCCCTCACCCACTGTCACATATATAAATATATATATGTCGATGTGGTGCTTGGGGACATGGGTTAGTGGGTTGGGTGGTGTTGGGTTGATAGTTGGACTTGATGATCCTTGAGGTCTTTTCCAACCTTAACAATTCTAGGACTTGATTCTATTCTAGATGGAACCATTCTGCCAGATTGCAGAAGCCCTGTGTCACTATCAAACACAACAATTCCTGGTCCTCATACAAGCAACTTCCAGCAGCAATGCCACAGCAGTGACCATACGAATTGAACTTCCAGATGGTGACAAGGCAGCCAGCACTACCACGTTCAGCTGGCTGTTGTATGAGGACTTCAGAGTACTGAGCAGCACTCCAGTGCTACCCTCTGTTAGCGTGAACCTCGCAACATTCAGAAAAAGGCCGTCTTGGAACCACATGGCAATAATGAGGATGCTCTGGGCTCAAGAATTGTGGCAGAACTTACTAAGTTAGAAAGCAGTACAAAACCAGCCAAAGTGGATGTGGATGGAGGAAGAAGCCTATGCCTGAGCCTATGACCAGGAGCTGAATGCCCAGTTTTGTTTGTTCCCACTATTTGAGGGCAAATAGTATTTAATTCTAGGGTTGAAACCTTTAAATGCAGGTTTCCCTTTTAGCACCTCAACTTCTCTTGATCCTGATTCAAGCAAGCAACTTAAAGCCCTGGTACCAATGGAAATTAGGCACGGGCTTAAAGTTAGTTTTATGAAATTCTCTTAGGCACCTCTGCTTGATCAAGGAAACATTTTGCTATAGCATAGGATCAAATTTTCAGTGTTTCGTGAGGCCCAGATACCTGTAAAGCAGGTTGCTGATACAGATAAAGTGAAGCACTCTTTCATTATTTGCTTGTTCTTTGCACAGTTTTCCCCTCGAATGTAAGCACAGTCTTCAGGATATTGAAATTAAAAATATTTTTTAAATTTTCATATAGAATTCTGTATGCCAGTAACTAGTCTGGCATTACAATCAGCAAACGTGAGTTTTGTGAACGATGCTGCCCGGGTGCCTCTTGTTTTAGGACTCCTAAAACACACTGCAACTACCAGCGTCCAGACACAACATTAAGGGATGCAGAGGCAGATCCTTCCAAAAGGCACACGAAACCTCCTGAACATCTGCTGAAAGGACATCTGGAAAAATATAGCAAGTGTATAACAGTGAAATCATCCAACTATGCCACGGCATCCCACTGAGAACCGTGCTGAAGGAAGTCTGCCAGTGGGCCCAAAGATACAAAGCTAATAAATGAAATGAAAAGGACTGGCTGGTTTTTTTTCCAAATAGATTTCATGGATTCATATTTTCCGCTTACATGGTCTCCGTATTGGTTAGAGGGAGATGCGTTGCTACCGCGATACCTCAGTGGAACAGAGGTTCACAGAACAGCAAGCCCCACTCTTCCTCTCTCTGTAATGGGTTAATATAGTGCACAATTCACGGCCAAGGAAAATTACAGAATGACAAGTGAAAAAAGGTCACTGATTTTACTTTATCCAAGTCACTTAAATGCTAAAATTAAACAGGACAAGAGGTGGGAGAAAATAAAGGGTATCACCAAGGTAAATTAGGCAGAAGAGAAAAACGTACAGATTTAAAACAACATAAAAAAATTACGATACCTGTATTCAAAGTAACAGTCGCTTTCTAGAAATGCTGGAAGCCTTTCTTTCTTAATCCACTGAATTGCTTGTTCTCGATCAAGATACTATAAAAAAAAGAAATGCCAAAGGTTTGTGGTATTCTTGACTTTCTTGTTTTGTTTGCAATGTAACCCATTCTCTCCATCCCCTCCTACAGAAGGGGATTTGTCTTGGGTAGACAAACACAGCGATCACCACCTTTGTTATCCAGTTGAGCCTTAATGGTGCTGGGACGATTGAGTCAATTTACTTTCCGATTAACAGCTAATAAGGTCTAAAAATTATTTCACCTGTAAGAGTACAACGTTTTTAACAAAACATGAGTGGTTTTTCTTCAGAAATAACATGTGTATGAATCTTTACCAAATTCCAAATGCCGTTTAGATGCTCATAGCTTTTTTGCAGTAGAAAACTGCTCATTTTTCTGAACTTATCACATTTTATAAACAACCACTATTACATTTTTCCTCAAGAATTTGAAAAAGAAGGAACACTTCAGTTAAATTCCCAGAATGGGAGAGCTGTGGATATTGAAACCAAAATCAAACAAGTAAAAAGCCAATCAATCACCTGTCCTGCTTTTTGTCGGAGCATTGCGTAAGTGTACGCTGCACGCAGCAACTCTTGTAGTGGAAATCTAAGTGCGTTATGGATTGCGCCCATAACAGATTTTTTTTGCTCAAGGCAGCCTAAGCCTCAGTGCCTCGTCAAAGCAGAAAGGGAGGTGCCTCCAAAGAGTGGTTTGGAGTGGAAGGGAGGTGTTGGGCAGTGGGCTGCACAGAGCCAGCCAACCCAAAAACCATGCCTAGGGTTTTGTGCAGAGAGCAAAACTACGGGCCACAGTGATCCGTAGCTGTTCCCCTTAGAAATGACACATGGCACAGTTTTAAATATTTTTTTAAGAGCGTACATTTTCCACTCTTAGGGGATGACCTGTTTTATTTGCCTGAGGTGCATTTTTCCTTTCAGTGAAGGTGGGACTCGTGGTTTGGAAGAACGCAGTAACTCCACTTGTCCATAAAAACAGGTGAAGTTTGGGCAAGGGTGGATGCTACTTGCTATATCAAATAATCAGTTCATGCAGATTACATTTTAAATTTTCTTTCCATGAGCTAATATTCCATTAGGGACAAGGGTTATTTCTGCCTCATATATATCTGTAGGGGATTAAAAAAATCTGAATTACTCAGAAAGTGGGTGGTTTCATTTAGTGAGAAGAAAATATTTCAAAATATGGAAAGCTTATGTTGGCAGTGGCTCATACAATGTAATTTGTGGAGATGGAGATTAATTACTCCCAACCACACACTGTATGCTTCCTTTTGGTAACTGACAAGTTTTTTTTTTAAATACAGAAGATCGTCTCTTTATTTTGGCATTTAATATTTATGTATTTACTGACTCACAGCCTAGCTTTTTATCTGAGTGATTCATAACATGTTCACATCTGTACATGGCTGGTACGCAAAATTATATATATTATTATCCGAAGGAAAGAATCTCTACTCCTTCCCCAGAGAAAGATGCTACATCTACTCGGATGGGTTTTTTTACCTTGGTTAGCTTCCTCACCCAGTCAGCCTTGGGCCTTGCTGGGACCCAATCCAGCAAAGCTTTTAGCACGTGTTTAAGTTTAAGCATGTGTTTAACTTCCCTTGATTAAAGTTAAACATATACTTAAGTGCTTTGCTGAACTGGGGTTTCTCTGAAGTAGGGTATGTGGGATGCCAGCCAGTTTCTTGCCCTAGTTGTGATCGATTCTACCCAGCTCCGCAGGTTTTTCTCTTCATATGCTTTACACAAAGTTGGTTTTGACTATTGATAAGAAGATGCCTCCATATCAATAATTTGCAAGTGTGCATGCACACACGCGGAAAACTCTGTAAGTTTGTAACAGTCTGAGATGGAAGTAAAATACAGAGAAAAGAACCACTGGATGCATTTCCTAGGCAAGATGTGTTTAGATTCAGGCTGTGGACTGAAAGCCCACTGGGACTCTCTGACCATAGCTCACTCTCATCAGCAATGTGCCGGTGACAGCCACTCCAGGTGACTTTCTGGAGCAATGTAACATTCAAAGCACATGCCAATCTCTTCAGTCAACATGAAGAAAGCTGTGAAAGCGAAGGAGCATCACACAACGCCTGAAGGATCCGATCCTGTTTGATTTGAACTGAACGACCTGTCGCAGTTGGTTTGGGATGACTTCTGGTTCGGTCACAGTGTGGTACAATGAATGAAGCTGACTTCTTTCACCTTGTGGAGCTGCAGGAACCATTTTTGGCATGCTGGTTTGCAGGCCACTTGGAGATGCCAAGTTGCACTGGATGAGGCATCTGTGTTACCTGTCCAGCAGAGCAGGATTCAAGAAGAATCTCCCAAAAAGGAGAAGGAAGTGTAGCAAGGCGTACTGTTCCTCAAAGGCCATAATGTTTCCAAACTGCATGAAAGATGCAAGTAATATTGAAGACAAAGCGATGCCTTTGAATTTGTCGAGAAAGGCCATCCACAGTCACAATGACATGGGCTTATCCCGGAGAGCAATGGTAGCCACCCCTGCGCAAGCACACGATGTTTCTTCAGTTTAATCCTGAGAGCAAATAAGAAATGGAGAATATCTCCTCTGCTTTTGTGCTCTCAAGCAAAGTCATTTAACACGGTAAGGATGTCCGTGAGCCTTGACCGACTGCAGCATTTGTCCATGTAGATGCAGATAATTGCCATCTCACGTTACTACCATTTTGTTAAACATCGTTGCCTTTTGACCTCCCTCAGCACTGTTTTCTTTTCTGAAGATCATTAAGTTTACACTGGGCAAAGCAGCGATCTGTTGCTACTCCCTGCTTTTCTCTCAGCTTTCCAGCTATGATATAATTCAGAGCAGCCGCCTTTAAAAATGTAGCAAGACCTTAGACTGGCCTTGAATGAAATGAAGTCACATCAGTCACACCAATGTAAAGTCAACAAGAAAGGAATAAACCAAGTATCCCAGTGAAATATTTTTTTCTCCTCCAAAGCTGTTGTTTAAAGGTAAATTCCCACAACTAATTATACTGTCTTGTTGTCTCCCAATGCGTATGGTGCTTCATCTCCTGATTTTAACTTGCCTAATTTGATTCTGAAGAAAGCCCTGAAAGCAAACAGGTAAGAATGCCAAAACTGATAGTGACTGAAACAAGAATTTTTTTCTAAAATCCAACCTATCTGTCCATTAATTTAGCTTTCTAGTTGCCAAAGATTATTTTCTCTGGCCAGTTCAATTGATGCTAACCATGTAAATCCTTTGGGAATTAATGGAAGAGAGACTTATGTGTTGCCAGACCACAGATGAGCTCATAGCCACACAAGGAAATTAATTAATAAGGAAAGACTGAGATGCATTAGTTTCAGTCAATTTGCACATTCCAGGGATCACTAGTAAAGTAACTGTTGTCATAATATTTTTTCTTTTAATATTAAAAAGTATTCAGACCACACAACCGAATCCTGCCCTACAGAATCTTCACAATTTTGTGCTACAGGGTGTACATGTGTAATTCCATTCACTTGTCTGGTCGACATATGTGCATTGCAGGGCATAATTTGGCCCATCATCATGTTTTCCTAACATAAATTAACATTTTTCCCAAGCTACCAAGCCAAACACAACAATAACTACTGCCAGTATCTCTACAGTAAGATCTAAATATAAACTCAGGGGCTATAAGATGCTTACCATAGTGTCGTAATTTGGATCAATATTGAAGGTTGGAGAAGCACTGCACATTTTGGAGAGCTGCCCATCATTCTTTGCTTTCCTTAGAACATCATAAATGGAGTTTGAAGGTTTCTGATCGTGTAGAATTTTTTTCAGCTGGCTTTCCAGGCGTTGTGGGGCATCACGAACTACTTCAAAAACCCCAAAGTCAGAGTTAAACTTAACTGTCTGGGCAAAAGTCTACAAAAGAAGTTTGGAAAGTTTATAACATTGTAATAAGGGAACTCTTTCATTTAAGAAAGTTGTTTTTTATAGTATAGAAGCATCCTACAGGATTCAAGCTGCTGTTATGAGCCTTCTTTCCCTTGCCTGCTATAGTTTATGTTCAGAGCCTGGAACAGGATTTTTTCTGCATTCTTGTTCTTTACTCTTCGTTCACTGTATAGCTTTCCAACACATTCCTACTTTTTGTCTGAGCTATGCTTCATTGTCAAGAATTTAACCCATTCTAGATCACAGCCTGTTCTTTTTCACATGCAAATAATAGATCCAGCACATGGGTGTCTAGAATATATAATTCATGGGGACTTTAGTAACTGCTCTGCAGGGGACTACTTACCGATAGGACCAGATCTTCAGTGTTATTCTCCCGTTCATTACCACAAAAAAATCAAGGCTTAAAGAAATTAGCAATGAAGTTGACCTTTTAAACATGAGATTCATTTGAGGAGGATGAATCTGGAGGTTTCCATATGTAGGAAAGGCTTTTCACCATTTGTTACTTGTAGGTCAAACACCTAGCAAAACCTGTGGTCTGTAGTAAGTTTTATTATCTATCACTAGTTCGGTCAGATACTGTACCGTACATCAGGTAGCCCAAACTTCAACTTTGGCTGTGTAACTGTAACTTTTGTCAGCTCTGAAATACCCACTGCAGAGGTACACATTAAAACAGAGCCATCTTTTACCTTCTGAGCTCTGGTGCTAGGTATTTCCCTGCTTTTTTTTTTTCTAAAAGACCAACATCTATTTTTCAAATTCTCTTACTTGAAGTGAAATGGAAAAATATGGATGGATTTTACAGAAGTAAGGGGGAAATATCCAAGACAGTTATGGATATGAGTTTGTATACAACCAGAGCATATAAGCATCTCCACGCTGAGCTGGAGGAAAAAAAGTTTAAGAACCTAATAGAATCCTGGCCGTATCCAGACCTAGTGCCAAAACTATTTTTGGCTTCATTCCAGACAGGATCCCACCTGATGTTTGCACAGTTGTTGTTCCCCTGCACTTAATAAGATTATTTTATTTTTTCAACCACTGTATTTTTCATTTCCTTGAACTTTTTCATACATCACATATATACACACATAGACATAATTCATATGCATACTACATATGCTGAATACGTGCTACATATAATATAGAAATATATTACGGACTAATTTTATTCTTCTTCACACCTATGTAAGTCCAAAATAACCACGTCAGTGTCAGCTATTTTGTTGCTTCTGTTTGAAGCCCCCCTGTTGATCAACGTCTTCTAGAGTGGTGCCCGGGATCGAACCATGTGGCTGCAACGTGTGGTTACCACATTCCCTACACATCCCATAATGTCTCGCTGCGGAGGCTCAGCCTGTCAAAGCACGTAGCGTGTGAGCGCTTTAAGTGTACGATTAGTGCCTATGACATCAGGCTATCACTGCATTCAATTGCCTGAGTCTCTTTAGTTACCCAACTTCAGCTGAAATCATGGCTTGGTTTTTGTTCTCCGACACCTTATGCCTCTTTTGGCATTTATTTTCTCCAGGGTACTCTGCAGGTTTTAATGCTTTTTCTCCAGATGTACGGAACAGTGCTTTGAAGAGGCTTTTATGTGGAGTAGGTTTCTCTAGGCTTCATTCGGACCCCCCCAATTTGCTACGTGTACGTTTGATTTACTTTCAAACCTAATTTGCGCTGCTACCAGCTTTTAAGTGACTAACTGTGCAACGCTAATAACCTCCAAATGGATTCTTCCTTCTTTTTTTCATGTGTTTAAAAAAGAAACAGGAGAAAGTACATCAAGAAGGTGCTTCAGTCTCTCAGAATTTGAAATGCTCTTGCTTGTGAAAAAAAAAAGGAAACAAAGTACAAATTCCATAATATAGGGCTACGGGACTAGACATGACCAGATTATGTTGGTTCCATGTTTTTCAACTTGAAAACTAAGCAAAGACAACATTGGCTGATCACACACGTCTCCTTTTACTTAATCTTTTGTAACTTACTCTAGATGTAGGTTTTTCAGTGCTCATTCTAATTAAATGAATAGAAAACCTACAGCAACTTTAATGTGATGAAACAGATTCTAGTGACAATTTTGTAAATGTCAAGTGTATTGTTATTTTGGGAGTCTGACTACAAATCTTTTATAAGACAAATATACTAATGGAACAAAAGAGCATACACTCAAGAGGACAAGAAGATTAAGACTTCATACACTACATATTCGACTGAAAAAGGTGGTTCTACTCCAGACTTTTGGGTTTTGGACCAAGATGTAGTTACCTATCTCCAGGAATATCAAAAGGCATGCATACCGCTTGTATCAGTCAGAGAGTAGACAGTAGATCCCCTTTACTTGACACTAGTAAGACTACATCTGGAATACTACACCCAGTTTTAGGTCCCCAGTACAAGAAGGATATTAGTAAATTTGAGTAAGTCAAGCAGACAACCACTGAGATGGTCAGAGTCTGGAGCACTTGCCCTGTGATGAGAGGCGGAGGGAAGAGCAGTTTAAAGGAGGTTACTGAGAAGACAGAGTCGGGCTTTTCCCTCTGGTGGGAGTACCAGAGGCTGTGGTCATACACTGAAGCAGTCAAGTTTTTACTGTATATAGGAAAAAAGGTAGTTGTGGGATGAGTAGCATTGGACAGACTGTTCAGAGTAACAATGGAATCGGTCATTGGAGGTTTTCAAGACCAACTGGAGAAAGTGCAAAGCAACCTGGTGTCAACACCACAGCGTTGACCCTGCTTTGGGCAGGAGGATGGACTACAGACCTGCCCAAAGCCTCTTCCAACATGAATGGTCTATGATTCTGTACAAAGCCCAAATTCTACCAGATAGAGCGTTTAATAAAAGTGTTGTATAAAAGCATTTTAGAATAGTTTAAACCTTTCTGGGGAAGTGTATTTCACTTGCTTACTTAAGAAAAGCAGAATAATAAATCAGAATATTTCTATAAGCATAATAAAAGAAGTCAGTCCTGACCATCTTAACTCATCCCAAAAATAAAAGTGATAATGTTATCACTTTCAAAATCAAATGGGAACACAAAAATTAACCTGATTTCTTGTAGGAGACATTTTCCCAGTTACAGTGTAGGACAGAGAAGATCAGTCAAGCCATTTCCCTCTCAGTATGTGAAAAACTTTGGACAAAACACACTATCTAACCATTCCCACACATTGCCAGCCATGAAAGAAAACCTTCTCAATACCCTGTAGAGAACTTAAAACCTTTCCCACAGAAACCAAGCGTCATAAAATCCTGCAATGTTTCACAGGACAATGATGAGAGAGGTTTATGGCACCACCAATATTCTAGGTCATTACAATAACAAGAAATCTCTTCAGTGAAGAAGCTTACGTTAAGGAGTGAGTGATAGCCTACACTATAAAGGAGGGGGAAAATGATCCATGCCAATCTAATATATTAAGAAATGTCTTTATTACCGCACATTTGGCAAGTGCTTTGGTGTTTTACAGACAAGTAAAATACACTAACGAAAGACTAAGAGTATCAATGCATTCTTCCCCACATTCTCTCTCTAGTTTGGGCTAATTTTTGGTCCTTTGAAAATAGAAAGGGAAAACTCCAGAGCCAAATTGTAGCTCAAGATGTTAAAAAAAAATAAATCAGGTTTGGCAGGAGCCTTGAAGGTTGGGATTCGTACATTATCAATTTAGCACAATAAATAGGATCAACAAGGCGTTGAGAATACCAACAAATAAGCAGCCTACAGACTTTGCAAACTGTTCCACTCACACCCAGTTCCCCTCTTGAACCCAGTGTGACCAGTATAACTCAGTGTAGTCATCTCAGCTTCAGAAAAAAATCTCCAAGCAAGCAACCAAAAGCTGTTTTCAGACTGTGTTACAGCCATACTATTAAATAAATAAACAATTGCATGGACATTTTTTACAGCAAAGAAATTTCTCAGCTGTCAAATGCCCACTGAAAATGCTTTCACTAAAGAATAAATAGTATACATAATTCCAAAACCTAAGGTTATACATTTAACCGAAGGGAAGGCAAATCTCTCACTCCTCCCAAAACAGAAACCAAAACAGCATCCATCACCGTGTTACCAGGATATCAGACATATAAATCTCACTGTGCTCTGCCTTAGCAGTTCTCAGATCCACTTAACTTCAGATCCACTTAACACATGTGTAGATATGCTCACCACATCCCACCCCAAGAAATGGGGTTTGGTCCCAAGAGAAACAAAATGACCCTTGTTTGGCCACCTCTTAGGTTAAAGCCCTGAAAGGGTGGGAATGGATAGAGATCTCATCCAGGAGCTTTGCCAAAACTTCCTGAAGATGGGTATGTGTGCATCATAAATAAATGTCAATGAGAGTCCAGACCAGAGGAGAATTTGAGCAGCTCTAGGAAGTGCCTGGAAAATTCACACTGCACACGGTCGATGGCAAATTTCCCATTGACTTTAGTGAGTCCAGGGTTTGCCTTCCATTGATGAGTAAGGCACAAGTCACAACCACATACCACAATCTAATCAAGAGAGAGGAGAGAAGCATTTTCAGTAAACCCACTATCAACAAGAAAAATGTCAGGAGAGCTGCTTTTGCTTCCTTGAACATCAAAACTGGCAAACAAGTGTTAGTCCTGGATAAGACTCAATATAACGTGCACGTGGGGCCTTACTGATGCAAAAGCCCTTTTAAGGGAGATTTTATTGGCACCTGCAGCCTCCCTCCACACACCCAGAAAAGACAAGAGGAAACTAATGAGCATAGATCGATGCCTTGAATTGGTGCGCTGAGTTATTCACAACCATCTTCAAAGCAGAGCAGGGCTTGACCTGTGCAGCAGAGTGGATTGCTTTTTGCTTTCTGCCCTCTCCATCATCTGTCACTCATAGATCAGGCCTTCTTTAAACTCTTGACAGCACCGGGTTTTAAGGACCATTCTGTTTTCAGAAAGACCAACTGGCCCAAACTTTGTTACCTGTGCTTTAATTGTTTTCAGAATCATCACCCATGGCAAATCCTGAATCCCAGACTGCTCAGAATCAGTTTAAATTAAAATCGTTAGCTGCGTACCGTCCCATATTCATCTTCCTACACCATTTAAAATATTTTTTTTAATCACACCAGAGTAGCTCTTACTAGCATGGAAGTTACATCAAGCATTCTACCTACAGTATGCTGCCTCTTCTTTCTGGGTGACATGATTAATACATCTCTGTGTTCCTAAGCACGGAAAGGAGAATGTGTTTAACGTGTTTAATGCAATAAAAGGGATGAAGCAATTGCTTCATTCTCTTTCTTTTTTTTTTTTTTAATGAGCAGAGAGCTTTTAGCGTGAGAATGACTTTCAAAAGAAGTAGTCTTCCAATTTGAGGTTGATAAATTGTGGTCGCTTGGTGTCTTTCTACTGCAAGGGGACTTGCCACCGAGATCACCATCTCCTGAATATGCTTCGAATGAGGCACAGTTCGCTCCTCTGTCTCTAGTGCAACTCTTCAAGGTCACAAAGACTGGGCATGTATCTTCATCACTGGTAAGGGGGAAATGAGGAGGAAGAGCCCAGCGTGGACTTGGGGTGGACCATGTAGCAGGCAGCTCATAGAGTGCAGAGGAACACGTTGACATCACTGTACTTTCCTAGCACCGAGCTGGATGGTGATCTCCCACTTCTGACTTTCCATTCCTGGCTAAACATATTTTTGGATGTTTTAAATACACGAATCAAAGATTTGAATTCTAGGGATGCCTGACCAGCTAGAAATGGAAATGTATCCAGGCCAAGGTTTCTCTTAAATCTTTCATTTTAGATTAGTTACTAAGGAAGGTGTAACTCATTTTTATGTCGTGTAATTGGTTTCTGCTACTGTGAAATCACTGCACTGCTGGCAACAAGTGCCCTCGCGGGGTTTTTTCTTTCAGAAATATTTTCCTTACAAACGATCCTTCATTACAGTATGTAGATCTTTGGAGTATCTAGATATTCGTGTCAGATTGTACTGAATTATATTATAACAACGGGATCACTTAAAGGATATACTGTAAACCAAAGCAAAAAAAAAAGAAAATAAAAAATCTGCTGCTGCTATAGCAAGTCCCTGGTGATACAATTTTCCATACCGCAGTGGTGCATTATAAATCAACGCAGAGGCAGTCTCTTAAAATAAGCATATGCTACCCCTGATTTCTTGTATCAAGTCACACAATATTTTCAGTTTAACTTGTTGCCTGACTACTAACACACCTGGGTAATGCTGTTCCCAGGCAACAGCGTATAAGCATAACAAGAATAAAGCAATGGAAATTTCAATGCGGTATTTTAGTAGAAGCCTTCTGAGAAGGAGAGGGAAATTGGGAATATAAGGTATTTAAACCACAGAACTCAAGGCATTAATAGAACTTAATCATGAAGAGGGTAAACCCTCAGGAAGAGAGCAAAGAGAAAATAAAACCAGTTATGAGAACATTACAGATAAATATAGCTAACAGATCATCTGTTTTCATGAAGATATGTAAATATATAGAGGAGAAACCACGTGTCAGCTTAGAAACCTACTAAGGTTACCAGCAGAAAACCGTGTGTACTCAGAAGTCTCTGTGAAGTCTTTTCTGTGGTCTTCCAGAGCCGTCAGGAGCTCCTGGGCAATTGCTGCGGTTCAGAGCTGCCGAGCTGTGCCAGGACTGCTGCCTGAGGAGCCCTCGGAGAATTTTGGCCTCTAGTAGACATCCTGAAATCTGTGCATGTCCAAGGAGACCCAGAGACTAAGCAGGCTGAACTTCTTACCCACTTTGTCTTCTGCGATGCGGGGAAAATTTGAAGCATAGTTTCCAAATGAGCAGCAGAGGCGTGGAGGATGGTATTCCTGTGCTAAGAACATCCTGGCACACGGAAGGAGGCCTGGGTTTAAGAGCTCCGTAGTTAGGCTTGGATTTAGGCAGATATCCTAAAGCAGCCGCAAGGGGGGATTAAAAAAAGAGGAAAAACCCTAGCCCTCTCACCACACGTCTTCTGTGTCTCCCTGGCTTTGTAAAAATTATTCTTGCAGTGTGGTGCAAGCATGCAACAGCTGAGCTCCTGACTGAAGTCAGTATCACCGTACCTTCAGATCCTATTCCGAGATAAAAAACTGGCCAACGGAGCCCATCCTTAGTTCTGCAGCTCCCATTATGTTTACTTTTACACCTGTGATGTGGCTTGGAGAGGGCATCCACGTCTCGTTCAGTTTGCTGAGCCTGAATCAGAATTGAATTTCTTTCATAGTCTTAGGTCCAAGAAACATCAGGAAATATTCTGCCCCTTCCTAATGCCGGTGGTGATTCCTAGCAAGCAAGTTGCAGAAGTGGGTGTACGTGCTCATAGTGCAGCTTGTGGGGTTGCAGTGCTTTAGGAAGGGGACAGGTTGTGGGGCAGCTGTGGGGTAAATCGGTTGGGAGCCCCATGGGAGCCATGAGTGAGGCTGTGGAAAGGTCTGTGACACTTGCAGGGGAGTGTGGGTGTGAGGTGTGGGGACAGAGAGAATGGGGACAGTCAGGGCTGAGACTAAAGATGAAGTTGGGGGAGGTTGCCCCATCAGGGGAGCAGGAGAGTACGTGTGACTCCCATGATACTGGAATGAAAGTGGACTCCTTGTGGTTCTTAAATAAGGATTGATATCTCTTCTTCATTTCTTAGTCATATTATTTTGGTGCACTGTGATTTAAATATGTAAATTAACAAGAGAAAATCTGCCTCCAGAAGTCCAGGTACTGTATTATTTTTCCGGACAGATGATAACATTTAACAATAAGACTTGCTACCATTAAAATACAGACAGATTGTAAAAGCCATTTAACTTCTCAGCAGCAAAATGCAAAATATTCTAAGATGGGTTACCTTATTACTGATCTTAGTAAGGTGTTTTTTGTATTTTGCAGGGAATTTCTGTCGGGTACTTACCGGAAGACTCAAAAATTCGTTAAAGTAGTCCACAAACATATCATCTGTGGCTAAGCATTCTTCCTACAGGAGAGACAAAACCACAAAGCAAGGCTGTAGTCATCTGTGCTAACATGGTATCAATGCACTGTTGCCTCAAACAGTGATTTTTCCATGAGATATGACACGTAAACTTTTGCAAAATGTTATTTCCCACTTTTGAGAATATAATCGTTGCATCCTAGCGAGTGCACGTCACTGGGGTCCTTAGCAATTCTAAAAACACACCTGAAGATTAATCCTTTCCTAAGAAATTTACAGGTAAAGCCTCCAGAAATCCAACAGCTTCTAAATGGTGGAAATTTCCGTGTGTGCTGTTATGACAAGTCACAACCAGACCTGATGGTCTTTGTCCAGCCTTAATCTGCCAACATTTATTCCTTAACGCTTGTGATTGCTGCTATTTGGATCACAGGCCAACGCAGTCACAGTCCCATGGACCTAGAGATGTTCGGGCACTGATTAAATAGAGCTTACCAAAGTGTCTAATCCAAAGCGTTTTGAAGTCAACAGAAAATCACACAGATGATCCTCTCGCTCATGTCACTAGGCAATCAACCAGATCCAGAAATCTCAATTCAGCAAGTGTTAACACAAATAACAATAACAACCAAAAAAAAAAAATTAGAAACAAGCTGCAGTCTGTTTCACATTTGGTTTGGGTAACCCACAATCTGACACTAAGAAGGATGAATTTGAAGATGGTTAGATATGATAATAGCTCATGTAAATCTTTTATTGTTTCAAAGGACTTATTCAGAACAATTGTTGTATTACTGGCTGAAGTATAAGCTCTTTACGACTATGCAGGTAACATGTGTTTTTAATTTGCCAAGGATATAATTCTCTGTAGTCCCATATAACAGCAAGAAATGTAAACACAGTGGTTGATTAATCAATAAAATGTTTATGATCTTATTAATGCAAGCTTTACTACTTACTGATCTTACTGCGTCTATACACAACGTATTTTCCTCTGGTTCTAGAGGTTTTTTTGTGGTCAGTCTTATTTTCATTTGAAAGCATAGGTGCACTTTTATATTTGCACATTATAGGTTATGGAGCTGCATATACAATACAGTGGTGGGTTAACCTTGGCCGGATGCCAGGTGCCCAAGGCATTTCAGCAAAATAAAGGGGGAGGATAAGATGAAAAACTCATGGGTCAAGACAAAAGCAGTTTAATTAAAGCAAAGGCCAAGGCCACACACAGAAACAAAAGGTAAACAAATATGTTAATCTCTTCTTCCCCTCAGTAAGTGATCTCCAGCCACTTCCCGGGAAAGCAGAGCTTCAGTCTGTGTAGTGGCTGCTCCTGGAGACAAATAGAGTAACAAATACTCCCCTCCACCTGCCTTCTCCTGGCTTTTATGGCTGAGCTGAGGTCACATGGTATGGAACAGCCAATCCGGGTCAGCTGTCCCAGCTCCGCCCCCTCCCAAGCTGTGTTATAAACACCCTGCTGGCTGCGAGTGTCACACTCAGCACTGTGAGGGTGCTATGGGGATACCAACTCCATCTCAGCCAGACCCAATACAATCACTATAGCCTAGATTTTGGTGGCAGGAAACTTTTTATTTCATGTCTTCCCATGCCATCTTTCCTGCTGCACAGTCCAAATTATGACAAGAAAAAGCTACCTTACAATTGCAACTGGAGGTCAAGGTGTGCTAAAAATTGATCCAAAACCACACCATTGCCTTCATGCAGTTTGTGTACAAACAGGAATATCCTGGGCCTGATTTCTGTTACCCTTTTAACACTGAAAGGAATTTAAAAATCATTTTGGAAATGGTATACAACCATCTCTTAGATGTCTTGTGGAAATAAACCTGATAGCTTTCTGTTATCACAGAATCATTAAGGTTGGAAAAGACCTCAAGGATCATCAAGTCCAACTGTCAGCCCAACACCACCCAACCCACTAACCCATGTCCCCAAGCACCCCATCTACACGTTTCTTGACCCCCTCCAGGGATGGTGACTCCACCACTTCCCTGGGCAGCCTGTTCCAATGCCTGAGCACTCATTTGGTGAAGAAATTATTCCTAATCTCCAGCCTAAACCTCCCCTGGTGCAACCTGAGGCCATTTCCTCTTGTCAAGGCTTAATGCGATGTAAATGCGCAGTTAAGAGATGTTCTCATGCACCTACTTATATATGCTAAATATCTGCTGTATGTATTGTCTGTATCTACCTGAATTTGTGATTATTCTGTTTATGGTAATAAAGAGTCTAAATAAAATAATATCTAGAGGCTCCCAAAAGGAATAGCAATACATTTATACTTTAAAATACACACTTGCAAAGGCATCCAGAATGCAGAAGAGGCAAACATTACCTAAGCTGCAAGTTTTAAGGTGTCATTTCATATGAGGTAACAGACAAACAAATCTACCTTTCAAATGAGAAGACAAACATCAGGGAAATCCCACAATGAGCTACGGGCAAAGGGCAGGAAAGGTAAAAAGAAGATTGTTAAAGCTGTCATGTTGAACCTTCCAGGTGATTGTTACCTTCCAGGTGATTGTTTCCTTCCTTCATCCTATTTCACTTCCCTTTCCATTTCCATCCTTATTCTCCATGGTTTCCCGTTACTTTTTTTTTTCCTAATTATTTTCAAACTAAATATTTTTTCCATGAGAAAATTTTAAGGAATTACTCAGTACTCCATACTTGCACAGAGGAAGGACATGAGAAACCAGACAACAGTTTCCAAAAACTGGGGTTTTTTTGCTTTTTTTGCTCTACAGTTGCATGACAAACTGAATGATCAAGCTGTTTAAAGCATACTTACAAACACTTCTTCTGTTACACACGGAGGCTCTGAAACACAAAAAAAGGAATATCATACGTTATCCAAGCAATACAATCGAGCTTGCTCAACTGTGATTACTGAACAGAAACAAAAAGTAGTGAGGCATGACAACCTTCCTGGATATTCTGAAATAAAATAACTCAGCCTGAGGAAACAAAATAAATTCTAAGCTCATGCAGTAATGTTGACCCATGGATAAAAAGGTTGACTATCACAAGAATGATTAAAATAGAATTAAAACGTTATTTAACTAGATTATTTCTCATACATATGAGTTAACTTCTTGTCAGCTTTCCTCTGCAAAATTGATTACTAGAAGCTTGCTGGTTCTAATGAAAATACAGATTTTTATGAGACTCTGGGAGCCTTGAACAGCAAATATTACGAATCATATGACAACATTCCAAAAAATGTAATTGTGAGTGTTCCCAGCTAACCAAATCTCACTCGTTCTAGGAGAATATTCCATCTTTTGTGATGCCATTTGAAGGGAGTAAAGTTCTCTTTTCAGATGGATGAATTTTGCTGGCCAAGTTGAAACCCAGCAGTTCAAAATCTCCCTCTGTCACCATCTCTGTAGCCGAGACAACCACCCTGGGGTCAGACCCGCTGTCTGACACAGAGCCAGCCCATCACCCTGCTTTACCAAGTGCTACCTACCAGTGGTAAGCCTCTTCGACTGCATCCTGCATCTACACACGCAGGGGCCGACACCCACCCCTGCATGCTTACGACCTCATTTGCAAAGGTGAAATCCTTGACTGCAGACCCAAAACAGAAGCCGCAGAGTTCCTGGGCCTGGCTGGAGACTGCTGGTGTGCACCAGGGCAGGCTGGTTCTGCTGGGAGCCGCAGGGTTGCTATGGCACCGCAAACAATGCTTGGGATGAACTGAGCAGTAAGCAAATACTTCTGACTGCTGATGCCAAGCTCCCTGAAGCAGACCCACATATCAGGCACAGCAAAAGGAATGCCTGTGAACTAGGAATTTGAGGGTACTTGCAGCAAGAAAGGAAATTAAATGCTCTTTTCGCAACCAGCCTAGGCAGTTCTTAGTCCAAAATGACATCCTGCCTTCTCCTACACCAGCAAAACCCTTCAGCTATGGGGGATTTTGCCTTTAAAAAAGTCTCACACCCTATGACTGATGACCAACAGATTTACATCATGTATCAAATAATTCTGCATCTGTAAGCAGAGTGTGAGGCTCAAACCCAAGTAACGAAGTCAGTCCTACTAGGGTAGAGAACTTCCAAGTAAGAAAGGGTGAGGAGCTTCATATGGAGAAGACTGAGATGTAACCTGGGCTGTTTCCTATCAGGTACAAACAGCTCCGTTGTCATGTGCCAGAAACGCAACCTGCAGCCTCAGTGACAGCCTTCCCTGCGTCCTCCCACTGCCAAGGCTGGACCTAGAAGCTGTTTTTCCCCAGTTAGAGAAAAGTTTCTAAATAGAAGAAAAGACATTAGAGACATAGAATAGAGTCTACTCCCAGAATGTTAGCTTCTTCCTTGGCTTGAGGGGGTACTCCAGGATATAAGAAAAAGTCACATTTCTGGTACGGTCGGTAAAAGCTATGTACAAAGAAGGAATTCAGGTTCCTGTGTGAGGGTTTCGGTGAACTTTAGGTGCTCCACAACTGGGATCTGAAAAACATCCTACCTAGCAAGTATCTGATCCTAGAACTGTGTAAATTCTTCAGGAACCTTCAGATTTTGTGACATGAAGGTTTCCTCAAAGCTTCTACTGTTGCTCGTTTCCAGAAGAGCACTCATTTCAGTGGCTTGGCGTAAATCCTGCTGAGATCAACTGTACAGGATGCAATGCATGTAAGTTACATGAAGGGCACCTTCGAGAAGCCTAATCCATCAACTGTGCTCAGGAAGTGCCCAAAATGCACCAAGAGCCCCCCATTCCCAGCAAACTCTATCATTTGTGCCCCCTTTCACAGAACAGCTGTGGAAAAAAAAAAAGTTTTATTTTAATTGATACATTAATTTGGTGAAATCCCTGATCAAATAAAAAACAGAAAAAATGACCATGCTCAGGAACTCCAGCTTCAGCTCCAGGAGCTGATGACTGTCAAAAAATGAACAAGTAGCAAATCAAATATCATGGGGACAGGGGAAATGGCTTCATCTCCTAGAACCATATGTGCATTCCCGCTCCTGGGGGTGCCTGCCCAAATACCCCAATCATTGCTCTAATTACTAAATGCCAGAATAATGCCGCTTCTGATTGTCTTGCTGGAATGTTGTTACCTGTCTCATTAGCTTTTTAGGGTGGATTGCTTTGTGGGTTGTTTTTTTTTTTCACTTGAGGGAAGATCAGTATTTCCAAAGATGTTACAGATAAGCTGAATGATAACATAGCCAAGATCCACATTTCAGCCAAAAGTTTGATATATGGAAAAGCATATTCAATAGAAACAAAAAAATAAAATATAAAGAATCAAACTTAAGTGAACTATACACCATTTAAATAGCGTGATCAGTATTCTGATTAACTATGAACTACCCTTAAGTTCTCTTTACGAAAATCCTACTCAATAAAACATGAAAAGCAGCAGGTTAACACTGAATGGCATACATTTAAACACATTGTTTCTTAGTGCCAGGTGTCAGGACATGTTCTGTTGTGATTATGAAATATTTCAAATAAGTATAGCTGACGTACATGTAAGAGAAATCTGAAGAACAAGATATCCCATAAAATGTAAAGTGAAACCTTTCCGGTAAGTAGAAGAATTGCACTGCATTGTGCATGAGGCTGCACTGCCTCATAACCAAACCACTTCATATGATTTCAAATGCTCATTCCACTCCTTTCCCCCTTGCTCCTTTTTCTTTCTGATGTAGCTTTAGACACAGTCTCTGGTGTATAACATTCTCATAAACTCCCCTAGATGCTTGTCATTTTTGGAGAAAAAAACAGAAACACAATGAATGTGTCGTCTTTTTTTGTTTTGTTTTTAATTGGAAATGGAAGCCACAACTCAACTTAGATAGAATTGAAGCTTGGAAATGAGTCAATTAAAAAACAAAAGTCCTTTTCTCTCCTTCTATCGTCTGGTATGTTTTGGTATAAAACTCTTAGGTCCTTGTACTCTTCATAGTGTGCTTCAAAGATTGCATTTTGTATTAAACTCATCCGGAAATTCATGGAGAATCTATTAGCAGTCATTATCACTTTCTCATTAGCTTAGTTAACAACACACATTTAGGTCAAATATTTTGTGTGTGTGCGTTTCAGTCCTGATTTTATATTGCCAGTTAAATGTTCACAAGCTGATGAAGCTGAGATATAAAGATTAAACTCATTTTCCTCCTTTTCCACATTTTTCTCTTTCCCTACTCTTCTCTTGTTTTCATTTTGATGATTATTTATCTTAGCAGAACCGCAGACCTACAGAATGTTTCATAAATACAGTCAAAGCCATGATCTATCCCAAAAAGCATCTGATCCTGTAGAAAAGATGAATGGCTAGGCAGGATGAAGAGTAAGTTCCGAAAAAGGTGATATCGGTAAAATTCCAGACAGGAGAAAGTAAAAAGACTAGAAGTAGATTTCAAATTCTTAGTATTTTGAGAAAATGGTAATCTAGCGGGCCGCCAGCACAGGAAAAGATCTGCACAAGAAGACAAAGAGGAGAAAAGCAGAAACTGGTCCTCTCCATCCCTCTTGGCATCTCCCTTCTCGTTACTGAAGAGCCAGTTGGCAAGGTGAACTTTCTGTCAAGACTTTAATCTGTCATTGTCCCTTTCCTCCACTCTTCTCAGAAATTTATGCTTTCAAACATTTAACAGGGAAAGTGTTTCAAAGCATCAGCCAGGCAAATGAGATCAAAACTGCTGAGACAACTTTGCACTCAAAGAGACAAGCTCCTAAGCTGTGCCAGGGGTGAACAAGTCTCCTCCTGGTGACTTTCTCAAGTAAAGACAAGACATTAATCGGTTTGCTTTATTAAATCCAAACATGAGCTTTTGTTTTTAGGTGCTAACCTGTGTTTGATTCCTGGCAACGGTCACAGTGAAGTCCTGAACATACCTATAATTAATTATTCAAAAGTAGCAAATACTATTTTAAAATATGCAGATAGGCATCTAGAGGGGTCTCAAAGGTCAGCTTTGAACTAATCCCCATTTCAGATACACAGGCATTTTGTCATGCCGTATCTTCAATACCTAAATATCTCTACAGAAATCCAACTTTAGTTCTATATAACTACTTTTTCTTCTTTGGATAATTGCCATATACATTTTAGCTTTTGCATCTGAAAGCAGGAATCTCATGAACTGGAAACAGGTGCTAGGAAACCTATTTAAATATTGACTGCAGAACTGCCAAAAGAGGAGTTAGACTCTGAGAGGAAAGCACAAATTGATCGTCAGATAGCTGGCCTTTAAGTGCCTTCAATTATTCTGCTGGCAAAATGACAGAAGCTGCTTGTTGTGGTAGTATGGGTTCTGTGTGGTGAATCTGCTAGTTCCAGTTTATAGCACAGTTTAATGCCGTTCTGTGGCTGTCAGAAAAAGTTAATGCAGACACGCGAGGAAACAGTTATTGGGAACATGAGCACTCAAAACAATTCTGAAAGGCCAAAAAAAAAAAAAAAAAAAAAAAAAAAAAAAAAAAAAAAAAAAGAAGAAAAAAAAAAAAAAAAAAAAAAAAAGGAGTGCTTAAAAATAAAATAGGAAGGGGTAAATAGTAAGGGAAGACATGCAACATAGCTTTGGTCAACATCAGAAACCTTTTACTGGTGGAGGAGACTGTCAGAGGGAAGGCAAGTCCAAAGAGCTTGACCTCTACAAAAGTCTCTCTTGGGATAGTTACTGGAGAACATTCCTTGACTTGTCCATGTCACCAATGGCCCAAGGATTCCTATAACAATCTTATTCTACAGGGACAAGGTAGAGGTGTTTTACCAAGTTTAAAGCCTTTAAATAAAAGTTTGATTTCCCTTTGCCTATTCTTGGAAAAGATAAAGGGAATACAGAAGCATACCTGAATTTGGAAGGACCACGTTGCAATATAGTAGCTCTTTTCATCTCAAACCACATACAAGATAAAAACCTTGTCACGGTGCATGTGATTACAGCAAGGCAGAGAGATCGCTAGCAGCCTGACTACAGTTAACATAGCCTAGTTTCACCTGAAATGTCAGATATGGACCAGAAGAAACTATGACAGTTATTTCACACAGAGATTTCACTGTCAGGAGAGGTATCAGAAATTCTGGCACTGTGTACAAAAGATTGCATTGTCATTTTGGCTGTGCTAATTTAAGTTTTGCACATTTACCACCGCTTCTTACTTTTAGTTGTACAAGCAAATTTCATGACAATTTTTTTTTTTTTTTTTTTTTTTTTTTTTTTTTTTTTTTTTTTTTTTTTTTATTTCTGTTATTTTTTTTTTTTTTTGTCTGGAGTTACTTGTAGCGTGGTTTAAGCCAGGTCAGTTCCTTGATCTTGGCTTAGCAGGTGCTCTAGCCAACTCAGGGGCCAACATGAGGGGCACATGAAGAAGCTTCAGCAGGTAGGAATAACATATGCCAATAACACCAAACACATCCTTTAACAAGATGATCTCCTCTCAGGAGGTGGCATATACCCAACAACAAACACTAAATACATGCATGTCTTCCCAGTCTTGCTGTTACAATCAAACAGATGTCCACAACAGCCCCCAAACCCAGGACTCCCCAGCTAAGAGCTACGTTTTTCCTAATGCATCAAGTCTGTAGATAGCAGCCATGCTGTTTGACCACCAGTTCCCACCTTTTTGTGTTACACTGGCACGGCTGCTTGTGTAGCTGTATAATGAAGCAGACTGGTAGACTGATCCAGCTAAAAAAAAAAAAAAATAGCAGGAGAAAAGAAGAAAAATATTTCAGGTACATCAGCTTCCAGAACACAGTAGTGTCATCACAACAGGTATTAAGAATGGTGTAAGAATCCACAATAGGTGCTCCTTAATGCTTCAGAAAAGCATATAAAATTACAGCCTTATTTTGTAGGTATTCTACTTTCCTAACTATTGCTCTCTTAGACTCCAGAAGTACCTAGTTAAAGAATAAAGAACATATCAAGTTCCTAAGTTCTCACACAATCTTCATTTAACAGAATATAACTAAAAAAAGTGCTGCTATTCTAAATTGTTTAAAATATCTTATGTGGGAATACTTAGCCCCTTCCCAATTTCGAGTTTTAAAAAGTTAATGTTTTCCCTTTCTTGTTCACTAAAGCCATCAGAACATCAATTAAGTATGAATAAATTGCATTGCAGATTATCCACACTTTGTGAAACTGTATTGGATTTTGTTATCAAATACATTTTCTGGACTTGGGAAATGAAGTCCAGAGCGTGCAGCTCCTGAAACTACCAATTTTCAAATACTTCAACTGCAATACTTCCATGAGAGAGTTACGTCCTGTAGCCAACACAAGGCTGGCATGGAAACTGCTGGATAATCCCACCAACAGGTGCTGTTTGGGCCAATCTATGGTTCTATGGTCTTGCCTGGCTGCTGTAGGACCTGGCTGCGTGCCCAGCACAGCTTCACCCTGTAAAGGAGGCCCTGGAGAAGCAATACCATGTGAATTGCTTCCCAGGATGCCACTCTTCTCTTGAAAATTTTGGTATGCAGCTCCTGGGGGCAGGAATTATGGTTACCCTTGCCTTAAGCTATTAAAAACATTTTGCATTTGGGAGGCTGAGTTAGTGTGTAAAGGTTAAAGCCAGAAGAAAAACAACTGAAGTTCTTTTCTGTAACAAAAAACTTTGGTGCCCCCTTGTGATAAAATATTTTTATCCACAGAATGTATGCATTTGAAATCAAGGACTATGTCCAGTGAGGAAAGCAGTTCAGCCTTCAAGATAGTTTCAAATTTAAGTTAGTTAGTTGAGCAAAGCATTTCAAGACTTAACTTGTTTTCTTGTTATCCACCTACCTTCTATGACATTCTCCCTGGACTACTCTACAACAATTATTTAAACCAAAGAAAAAGTCCAGAACAGGAACTGAAACAGTGCACCAGTGAGCAGAAAACAGGACCCATGTCTTGTCCTTCACAAAAAAAAGTATGCTGCCTCTTACTATGCCCCTCTGGGACACAGAGTCTTAGAACAATTTTTTGGCAGAAACACTTCCAACAGCAAGGCTGGAGAGAAACTGCACCCCAAGAGTAGTTTTTGTGTGCCACAGAGTGCACAATGGGAAAAGGAGAAAGGAAAATTGAACTTTAAACTCCACTATTTTGTGGGAAGACTTCTTTTATACAAAATTTGTCCAAAGACAGGAGAATGTTCTCAACACAACCAAAATATGTGTTTAAAAGATGTTGCTATTGCCACAATCTTTGTAGCATCTAACCTATTGAAACATGCACCAGGAAAATTGAGTGGATTCATACCCAAGGAAAGCTTCATTTTGCATTCCAAACATCTGTGTACAGGCTAGGTACTGAGCTACTGAGCCATGGTAGAACAAAGCATTTCTAGGAGTTGTGTTCTTCAGGCCCCAAATCATGTATTACACCCAATTCAGTACTCAGGCAACTTTAGACTGCTCAGTGAACACGAGATAGACAACAGCAGCACTTCAGGATAATAATTAATATCATTTTTGTGGAAGTAGAAGACCACTGCACAACTGCTCACTAATTCTTCAATAATTTTGCATCTCCAAATGATAACTTTTAGCGAGCATTATTACGTTTATCTAGGACACTATTGCTTCCCAGCTAGTTGCCCCTCTTTTGCCAGAGGTTACTAACCTTCTACTGCTTCAGCTGGTCCTAGTCATGACACAATGTTGACATTTGAACAGCTTACAGAAGTAGGTTTTACACTGTGATTTAGGACTGAAAAGCAGCAGCTGAAATGCAGGCACAGTTTCCATATCCCATTTGTCAGAGATTGAAGGTACCCGCAGAATAAGAGACAATGACCCTTGCAGAACTGTTTTCAGAATGAGTTTTACAATGCGGAGGGGAAAAATTAGAGGGGCTTTTAACACATGAACCGCAGCCTCCAAACCAGAAATCTATTTTTATATGAAGCTTCTTGTGTTCAGAATCAGTGTTTGACTTCATTCAGAAAGCCATGCCATCCATATTTTCAGCTGAAGAGTTTTTACTACTCATTCATTAGCACCAAGCTCAACCTTGAACACTTAAAATTCTAAACAATTAGGGAAATGCAAATATTAAACAAATAATCAAATAATTTAACAATTCTCACGCTTTCAGTCGCCTCCTCTGTAATGACTTGCCATTCTTCCTAAATGAAAGCTATATACACACCTACCTCCGTGTTCCCTAGCTTGCCCCAAAATCCTTCCCCTCACTTGTTCCCTCAGAATAGATTCTACATAAACCCCATTTTCAGTCTTCCAATTCAAGTGCTACCAGTCTAACCCTAGACAAGAATAATGCAAAGGCTTAGCAAAAGAAGTAAATATGGAATGAAAGTGTGCATAATTTTATTCATGCAATAAACATGATTTTCTGGCAGATATTTAAAAAAGGGATAAAGCCAATATGATACCATGTTTGGTTAATAAAGTTAGTGCTAAAACCTCTATGGAATTGCACTAACCATGTTGTTCCTCCTATTTCCAAGTGCTATGTGGAGCTACTACCCCAGAAATCAAGCATGCTAAAAGTAGTAACAAAATTACAAATCACAACAGTTAGAGATGAGAAATAGGAAGTGATGTTTTTCAAACACTCTGAACTGAATTATCCTGGTCTATTTCTCTTCATAGATTATGTAGAAAGAAAAAAAAGTCTCAGAAGCTGTTATTTGTAATTTTCAGACAATAAAAATAAAGGAATATGTGAATAAATATTAACAGAGGCAAATATACAGACTATGGTTAAGTTAAAAGGGTTTTCTTTTTTGTCAGACTACTTTTTAAATAGCTCAGTGATAAGGCTTACCTACAAATACACACAGTAAAACTACAACATCACAAATACAACACAAGACAAAATCAGAGGAAGAGTGACGAAGAAACACCAGCTGACTACTAGTGTTCCGCAAGATGCTTGTGACAAATGAACACCTTGAAACAGCAAGTAGGGCAGAATCAGCTGGAGAAGTAAATTGATATTATATCTTCATACTGCAAGTGTCCATTTCTGATGTCTGCATTTTTAAGTTGTTTACAAATGCTAAGAGTTTAAAAAAAAAAAAAATCACAAAAATCATTTGAGGTCCGAGAAGCAGGTTGAGTTCTTTTTCTGTAAAGAATCAGCATATTTAGGTGAAGAACAAAATTAGTGAATCCCCTTAATTAAATCTGCAGATAGAGGAAGGATTACTCACTGCTAGAAATCATCTAATTCAGGCAGAAGCATGAAAATGATCCGGGAGCTGAAGTAAAGTCAGATTAAGTATAAAGGTAAGTTCACAACAACAATGATAATGCAACAACATGCTTAGATATGTGAATATATACTGTCTCACATTAAGTTTTCAAGACAAAAAATTCAGTAAAAATACCCTAGTACAATAAAATATCCACATAGCATCAGCTTGATTTAAAAATTACTGTTATATTGCCTTGCTTTACAGAGGCAAAGAGAACAATAAAATAATTATTCTGATATAAAATTCAGACAGCTAATATATTGCTCTTGAGGTAGAAGTATCTTTTGCATGTGTACCTAGAGCCCCACTTTAAAATATTTCTAAAACATTTACTCTAAAGCGAACAATAAATCCCATTATAAAGACTTTTTTAAAAAATAATTTTCTTTAATTTGTCATTAAGACAAGAATCACATTTTTAAACGTGTGAAGTGCTGTAAGCTAGATATTAAAGACTACATTTAAGACAATTTATTTAAAATTTTAAAACATTAGTAAGTTCCTGGCTACTACATAACAGGTAAAACAAGACATAAAATATTTTAGAATGCTCACTTTTTTCAAAAACACACTAAATTGATTAAGATATATATATATATACATGAGAAGTTATCAAGATAAGTCAGCAAAAACATATCAAATGAGATTTTCAAAAATATGTATATTTAGGAAGAATATGAACAGGATTAGGAATTTAGGAGATGGGGGAAAGGAATTAAATGTAAGGATTTGCGTGCCTTACAGATTTAGAGTCTTTTTAAATTTCTTTTGCTTTGGGCACTTCCTGGAAGAGCGTCTTTTTTGTTCTTCCAATTTGCAGGTAAACTATCACATTCTTTTGACCCATGGAAAGCATGCAGACATGAAATACAGAACTCAAACGCACATGACTCTCTGCTACATAGTCCCCATTTCTTTACCAATTGATATTTAGCAGGATATCGACATCTTGGACAGGGTTTTAGAGCTTCATCAGCAAACAGAGTTTTAGCAACCTGTAGCAAGAGGAGGGAGAGAAGAGCTACTTAGTTCTTCTAAATGAAAGTTTTCTAAAGACTGAAGGTGAAGAGTTTCTTAGCTACCTACTTTTATGTATTCTTCCTGTCTACTAGTTGAATGGGGAGCAGAACTACATCTCCTGGGTGTAACTTCAGGGTATGAAGGTGGTGTTCGTACTATAGGAGTTCTGGCTTGAGCTTGAACGGGCCTTAGAGCAGATCTGTTGAGAACATTAAGTCTTGTGGCAGCATCTTCAACTTTCAAGAAATATTCCTGTTGAAGTTTATAATTATAAAGAAATAAAAAAAAAAGCACAAAGGAAGCAAATCAGTGTTTTATTTCATTTGGGATTTACAGTTGGGTTTTGCATTTTTTTGTTTTCCCTCTGCAACAACACATTAGCAAAGAACATTATGTCTAGTTCATGTATTTCCCACTAAATGCTTGCATTTAGTAAGAGAAAAAGAGATAGGAACCATTAAAACCAAAGTCCTATGAGCAGGGTATGAAGCCAAATGTCCTTTAGCAATCTCTACTGGTCCTCACATTTCTGAATTAGGACACATCTCAATAGCAAGCATGGGAATTACAAACATAACCTAAGTTTTGTCACAATTAAAGCAAGGTTACACTGAAGTGTGTGTATACTATAGCTATCAATATGCTTACTTTTCTAGATACCCCTTAAAAAGCTTCTATATGTCCTGATGCTCACAAATATACCATGAAGAAGCTTAGCCACAAGTAGTCCTGAAAATAATCAGGAAGTAATCTAAAGTGGGTCCTACTGCACTGCAGACTAGAGTGAAATTGAAAATGAGGAACAGCATGGCACCAAGGTATGAATAAGATGTTTCCTCTTTCCTCTGACCTGTCTTCTTTCACACTTGAAAAAAAAATACCACCTTTGAAATGAACCTTACCCCAGCTGTTTCTTTCAGGTGCTTTATGTACAACTTTCTCCTCTTGTCTGCACTTTTATCTTGTACAATGATTTCACGCCAGTTTTTGCTTACTTTCCAAATGCTGGAACAAACAAATGAAAAACAGTTATCCACTTTCATGTTTTTGACAAGTAGCACAGAAGTCATGATAGTAAGACTACCTTTTAAAGATTTTTAAATTATTTCATATACTATTGGTCATTTTCCAGACTACTGCTGTATCCATCAAGAGTTCACCACGTTGTTATGAAACACAGATCTCATGTGCCCTTGTGCACCACTGTATGGAAGAGCCTAGAGAATAACTGCAACATAAGTAACACCACGTATCTTTGACTTACAAAATTAAATAAATTTCTTCCTTCCACATAAGCTGTTAATCAAGTTTGTTTCTAAAATCATATTTTGTGTCTTAAGTATTCTGTAAACATCTGTACCCTATTTCCACCTACTCTGCCATTCCCTTTGTAACTAATAACACATAATGCTCTTGATTCCTTTGAAATAAGTGACAGATGGATTAAAAACTAATCTAGAACATAACTCGTAAAGCAAAATTATTTGAGCATCTTTGTGCTTAGAAATAAATTAAATACACAAGAAAAAAATCTAGAAAATGTGTTTTGAATACTCTGCATTATTGCGGAACTTGTAATGAGAAGAAATTAGTTTCTACGCTTAAAGAAATTTTTAATATATTTTAAAATTTACAACCCCTGTGATTTAGTTTTAAGTTCACTAATTCCCATGTTTGGCTTTTTCTTTGTTTGTTCTTTAATTCTCCCATACAATGTTTTTAAAACTACAAAGAAGGAACCACTTGGTTAATGGTAATAAAACATTTTAATTTCCCCAGAAACAAACAAATTCTATTGACAACACCCACTGTTCCAGAAGTAATTCTAGTTTATTTGCAGAAACACATATTTTCACCTTCTCGGGTGGGGCAGGGAAGCAGTAGTACTTACCTGCATAGACTTTCCACTGTCAAAGCATCTAAAACTATAGCAAGAACATGTTTTAAATTTCTGTATTTTAACTCTGTTAAAATATCTAATTTTTCAAGGCCCATTTTCTTTCCAATAAGTCCAGCAAGAGTGTGTTCTAATGCAAGTATTTCTGTTCCATAAATATTATCAGATATTTGATTTTGGTCTGATCTTCGTCTCTGCAAGCAAATTTGATGAACAATTTTCAGAGCTGGAGTTCTTGAGAGATCTCCATGACTTGCAAACAGGTCTCCACTAGTCTGTTCTTCTAGAACTAATGCATGGTCTTCACTGACAAAGTTTCTTTCTTCTGTTAACATATATGTTGAAGGACTGCCATGATGGTCTTCTGTCTCTGACTGTGAGCCTCGTTCCCGAATAGTGGATAACCTCCTACCTTGTTCAAGTTTTTTTGTCTTTCTTTTGCTATCTAGAATTTTGGAACCTTCTTTACACTTTTGTAAGAACTCTTGGAAAGATCCCTCATGATCAGAGTCTCCTGATTTGTCCAAAGGAAGTGAATTATATCCACTATCTTCAGGTGTTGAAAGATCTGGGTAACTTGCCAGCTTAACAGGGGGAGTCTTTATATCACGTATTTCAAAGTTAAAGTTCTCTACAGGACTGTTGATAGTAGTCAGGAACTCACCCTCATTGGCCTCAGGCAACACACTGTAAGTAGGAGTCCTAAGCAAGCCATCACTAACACTCAGAAGGACACTTCCACTGAATTCATTAGTATTACTAACAACAGCATCCTTACACTGTATTGGAGATAAACACTCTGGTTCTAGCAATAAGGGGTCCTTACACTTGGACTCATCTAGTGTAGAAGTCCTTTGTTGCGTAAAGGGAAGTCTCCGTTTCAGGCCATTGGGATTAGAGTCCTCAGTTTTTGAGGTGCTAGTTGTCAGAGATTTGTAAGTTTTATCTTTTGAGGAATCTGAAGCAGTTTGTGAAAGTTTTTCTTCAGAGCTCGAAGCACAAGAAAATAATTTTTTCCTGCTGCTTGCTAAAGAACTAGCTTGTCTTTCACAGCATCCTGCAGTTGTGCCAGATGGAACATTCTTAGATAAAAGCAGCATCCTGCGTAGTAATAAGCCTTTTCTGCTCACGTTAGGAGTTTCAAAAAAATGTGTACTTCTATCTGCTTCTCTTCTTTCTGATAAGGAGATAGAATTCATTTCATTTTCAATAGATGATGACACAGGAAAGAGGGCATTTGGATGAATGTGCTCAGAATGCTCTTGTAGCCATGATAAACTTGTCACACTCAGTTCTTCCTTGTGTTCTACATCAGGTTCTTTTACTGACTCATTGCATCTGCTATCCAGAAATACTGAAGTGCAACATGTGTCTTTAAAATCTGAGTATTTAAAATTGCTGCTGGGAGATGTTAATCTATTTCTTTTAAGCATATTGAACATTACTGAATTACTGTCCGACATCTTCTGCTTGGCACTTTGACTTTGTAAATGAAAATACCAGGGTTATTTCTGAAACAAAATATAAAAGTAATCACCAAAAGACCCTCAGGGTAGTGAGAAAGCCTTGCATAAGTCTATCAGCCATGACAAAAGTATTTTCATTAGTCTTAGTAGAAACAGTGCTTATACATAACACAATGATAAATTACAATCAAGTAGACAGAATGAGTGATTAAAGTGCATAATATACCATTATGCAAATTAAAACATACAACCAGTTATCTAATTGATCTGCCAATCCTCATCCAAGGAAAAATACTTCAAATACACACAGCAACTCATTTATGCTGAAATCAGTGACAAAACTCCCTCTTGTTCCAACAGGGCCACAATTTTTACTAGCACTGGGTTATTGGTTCATCCAAACACTGACAGTCCAGTCCTCAAGAACTAGTAGAAGCTCTGGTAATAGATGAGTTTAGACAAAAGGCATTTTCTCCTTAAGAAAAATTAGAGGATTAATCATGAAGTTACAAGCCTATAGGTCTCCTTATTATTTAGATCCATACAGTCCCTGGAGGGAATGAAATTTGACCTCTAGTTACAAAGTGAACAGTGCATTCTTATCTGCTTTAACATTTAAATGTTATTTTGTAAAGAAGTTCTCTGCTTTTACTCAGCTCTGTGGGTAAACTGAGTGTTCTGGAGCTTTATACTTTAAAGAAGAGTTTAAAATGACTATGCATCCTCTCACCACGTATGTAGAAAGAAAGTGTCTTTTAAACTTAGTAAGTATAAAAGCTTTTAAAAGTTACTATATATTTTCCTAGAAAAGTTACAAGCAGCTGATGCACCCATTTAAGTAATGTAAGAATACAGACTTAACTTTTTTGTCATTCATACACGAGTTTCTCCACCCTAACCATGGCAGCAATAGGTCACTGCTTTCTACACACAAGACACAGTAATTTTATAAGAGATAGTATTCATAATGCCTGTATGAGACCTGTTATCACAGAAACCATAATAGTTCACATAAAAGTTGTAAGACTCTTAAAGTTTTAATCTGTACCTTTTACTGGGGTACATTGCTACCCTCTAGAACTGATATTTTGGAACATAAGCCTAGAAATGGTCATTGAATTTTAAGGATTCCTATTTTTGTCTGTTCTGAAAAGTATCTTAAACACCAAATATTAACACATTGCTAATATCCCAACAGTCCTGACTTGGTAAAGCCCCAAGCCACCAATAACAAGCAGTGGGAACCCAAATGGCCTGGGGAAAGAGCTATTCTTTAATGATCTTGGATAATTTAATTTGCATTTTTGGACCTGTACTGAAGGCACTTTATAAGATCATTGCAATACAGAAAGTGCTTTGGTTTGTTTTCTACTGTGAGGAGACAGCAACATATAGAAGTTCAAAAGGAATAGGATACGTGAGAACTTGTCATAAAGGCCTATAGAATAACACTAATATCCGTATGAAATCAAAAGGATTTAAAACAACAACAAAAAAAAGCCATCCACATAATTGAGAAAAATTATTGCAAGAAAGAAAGGTATGTGAAAATACCAGGAAGACAGACTCTGAAGTCTGGCCTGCTTCCTTTCACTCTCCCATTTACCTCTACAAGTACCTTACTTTCACATTTGTTTTCCCTCACTGCTATTTTCTCATGCTTTGTACTTACTTGGTGAAAAAAAACCCCAACAACGCAGAGAGGAAATACAAGGACATGGCTTTAAGTTAGTTACGACATGAATTAGGGAAAACTTCCTTAACAGTGCAGTACCAACTCCAAGCAGTGTCTAGTGTTTCATCTGCATTACTTCTCAGCATTTTAGGCAATAGGCTGAAAACACTGTGTCATGAACTAGAAAATAACTTGGAAGACAGGAAAAAAAGTATGAAGAGTCTACATTGCTGCTCTTCAGTTGATTATTCATGTTATGAGCAGAGGACCACATCAGCACAGCTCTTCTTTTTGTAAAAGGAGAAAGACCTATAAGAGACCTGTAGTAACAATAGGGTATTATCTTTGTGTAATCTACAAAAAGAACAGAGGTTTAATTTTCTATTCTGAATTTTGGTGAACTGCAGTTAGTTAGCAAATATTGACAGAAGATTCTCCTACCAAAAATGCTGCTGGACATAGATTTAAATTTTGAATGCTATTTGGAGAGAGCTATTAAAAAAAAAAAAACACAACACTCAGTCCCAGCCACCCTACACCACCCCACCCACCCAAAAAAAAACCAACCACAACACATACCCACACTTACCTTTAAAAATATCAATATTTTCGTTAAACACAGTCAAACTAAACACACATTTAACAGAAGTGCACAGGCTTGCAGGTTTAGAAACTTAATGTTCAGGCAGCATGCTGAAGAAACAACAGAAGGAAAACTCATGCTTGTAGTTTCAGACATTTCATGGGAGAAACAATCTAATGTTAAGAACAACTGAGAGTAAATTTTTAAATATTACTGTATAAAATAACTTAAGAAAACTTATGTTTCAAGTAACATAAAAACTAGTATTTGGAGCTGTATGGGAGATGAGGACAGCAGAGTTAAAGGAATGCTGGTAACTCAAGTAATTAAGCCACAAATACGCTGTAAATACGCCAATATCCAGCAGGAGGAGCCTGAGAGCTTACTGTATTGATTTTGAGAACTTTGAAAAAATGATGGGGAAGCCGCTGCAACACAGACACTGAGTGAACAACGTTCCCAATACTTCTTTAGAGGAAATCCCAGTATACACCTCAGTTTGTATACACATTAATTTTTTTTTCCAAAACGTATTACTTGTACAAGTTAAGATTTAACAGGTCTCATGTTACAAATACAATACAGAAGAGAAAGCCTTTCAGAGGTGCTCAACACCTCTCAGAACAAGATGCTACTTATAAGAGATGCCTAATAAAACCTCTTATGACTTGTCTAGTGTTTTATAAGGACTTCCTTTTTTACCAGAAGAAAAGTTTCATCTACTAGATTTGACACATAACATCAAGCCTTTTTCATTTGGGGATCTTGAAGTAATTTCTGAAAGGATTGTTAACCTTGCTTTAGACATCATAAAATAGCTGTGCAGTGAGGAAAAGACTGGTAACACAGTCAGTCAGTTACAGAGGAAGGAATAAAATCCCTATCTGCTAAGCATAGAATCCTGTGCTCTTTACATTTCTCCTATCATTAATTTTGTAGTTCTATGGAATTTCCATTTATTATGGAACAAAATATTTCCTATTCAGAGACCCAAACTAAACACAAAAACACAATTCAGGAATGTAGACAAGGAATAATTTCTGATAAGCTTAGTCTTACAAAGTATCCTGAAGAGGTAAAAATGTTGGTTTCTAGGAGGCAATGTAAATGGTGCCTGTAACGTAGACATGAGTTCTAGAATGGAGTCACACCTGTTCCTGATAATTCCCATTCCCCAGTAACACACTGAGCACTTAGACCTCAAACAAGATGTTTTCTGTCATTGCTTGTCACTGATGTTAACAAAACACATTTTCGGTGATACAAGAATATTGTCTCTGTTATTTAAACTGATATCATATCTGCAGTAGAAGTGACTTTATTGTAAGACTCTGCAATTTGAGCACCCAGATCTGAGAACTCTGAAGTCCTTCATACCTAACACTGAAGACAGCACAGCTAAACCCTACCTGGAAGATGCGGGTCACTTACCCTAATCTGTGAAGCAACTCGAGATCTTCCCAAGCAAAGGCACTGTATTCAAAGTATTGTTTACCCCTACTGACAACCTAAAGCGAGAAAGGACATGAAGATAAAAGAGATGTAAGAGAAGCGTTACCCAGCCGAGTCACAGGGTTCAGCTGGTCTATAGATGTGTTCGCTAATGGCTGGTTACCCAGCGATGAAGTTTATCGACGGCAACCTAGGGACCAGCACCCCAGGGTCTCTCAGTCACCCGGGATGCTGGACACGAGCAAAGCGACAGCTTCACCCCCTCATCTGGCAAACCGCTGAGCACAGCGGACAGAGCCCAGAGGCCTCCTACCACTGAGCGCAGCTGAGGCGGTCGGCGGGGCTCCCTGAGAGCGAAGGGTGAAGGCGAGGCACTCCCGTCCCCGGCTGGCTGGAGAGAACGGGAATGCTGCCGCCTCAGCAGCTCGCCGCCCGGCTCTGGGGCCCGTTGCCCTTAGTGAGGAGCCGCTTCGCTTCTCTCCACCCACACCGGCTCCCCGCGTGAGGCTACCGCTGCTTTCCCTCGCTTGGATTTAAACTACCCGCCCTTACCAACCGCTGCTGCACCGTCTCCCCCACGCCCTCCGCGCTGCGGGCCTCGGGAGAGCGGTGCCGCCCCAGGGCGAGGGCAGGGTGGCGGCGGGACGGGAGCCTGAGGAGAAAGGCTCGCCGTGCGCGAGAACTCGCCGCTCCGGGACACGGGAGGATACTGACGAGGCTTGTCTTTCTTCTCACACTTTATATTCCAGCCCTACAGCTCCCCCCGCACACAGCCCACCATTGAAAGCGCCCCTGCGTTGTTTCTTCCCCCCCGCTTCTTCTCAGGTGCCTGGTGGCGGTGAGGCTCTTCCCGCCTCTCCCAGAGCCCTCTCAGCTCCCTGCCTGAGGGCGCCAGGGCTGAGGGATGGCTTCAGAGGCGCTGGTCGATCTCAACAAGCCAAAGCCTTTCCCAGACAATGAACCGTACCTGCGGCAGCACAGCCTTTAAGCTTGAGTTATCTGGGTGCTAATTAATTTGAGTTAATTAGTACATTTGTACCCGACGGCCCAGGAACAAAACAATCGCCGAGTGTTTGTGAAGCACTATCTCCTTTAAATTGGCTGTCAGTCGGGTGGGAGATGCCCCGTCATGTCGCCTAATTTTTGCCTAATTTTTTAATCTGAATGTTAAAAAAAACAACCAAACAGAACCTGGCTATTTGGGTGCCTGTTTCTCCTCAGACCGGTGCGATAAGGTGGGGCTACACATGCTGGCCTAACTCCTGGCTCTGTGGGGAAGCAGGCAGTTGTCACACAGAGGAAAGGCCAAAGAAACCAGAGTTGTGTTCTCCTTCCTTGGGGTATTACTCTCCCTCAGCTCACTAACATACCATTTACCCTGGATTATCTTTAATTTTTCTGGTTCTTTCCCTGGCGACACTTCCAGTTTTCTGCCTCCACCAGAACAGCATCAGATCTGAACGAGAGATGTAAAATCGTGGATGACTCTAAAAGCAACACCTACATCCAAAGAAGCNAAAAAAAAGGCTCTTGGGATATCTCTCCCTTATTTTTTGAAAAGAGAAATCATTAGAAACTTTCAGAAATGTAATACAAGTTTTCCAAAAGTGCTTTCTGTAGCAGCATTTATTTCCAATGTATCAGAAGAAATTATTTTTCAAATAGTTGTGTTTATCTATAAAGTAAGTTACCTTTTCTGTGTAATTGGCAGCTTGCTAGCTCCTTAAAGTGGGCTTCAACAGCTGGAAGTTCTGTCTCTGTCACTCAGACCCAGGTGGATTTATGTAACATAAATATCCAAGAATTGTATCAAGTTGTAATTGTGGCATTTAATGCAATGCACAGAAGCATCACACGAAAAAGAGTGATTTAGCAAAAAGCGTCACCAAAAAAAAAAAACAAACCACCCAAACAAAAAAAGACCTCAAAACAAACCCCCAAAAAACACACACCACCAACAAAAACTAAACAATTCCACCCAAACAAAAGCAGCCAGACAAAACCCCAACCCAAACCGGAGAACATTGCTTCTAAACAAACAGAATGAGGCGAGACAGTCTGCAACACACTTACACTGCGCTCGGCTATGACCGCATTTCTTTCCCACCTATAAGTCCCCCTGCACCTCCCCATCTCGCCCCGCAAGCCCCTTTTCCACGCTTTCTTACCAGTTTCCCAAGAGCTGCCTCGCGTTATGGGACAGTCGAGGTCTCCCACGTAGTCCCAACCCTTTCTGCTTCTCTAAATGCGAGGAGCATCTTTAGGGTTAATGTTTATCAGCCCATCAGATGCGTTTTACAATTAAAGCGCTCCTCTAGGATGGGGGGACACCTCATCAGAAACGGCTAAAGGAACCGAAGCTGTAAGATCTTGTAAAACGTCCCATTTTTTCCAAGGGAACAGTTAAAGGATGGCAATAATCAAGCAATTACGTGATTTTTTTCTTAATAGTGGAGACCTTATTTCCACATAATTAATTTTAACTGTCTTCTTCATGGCGGTATTATTAGCAAGTCCTTTTAAAATAATCGGTTTGGCAAACACATTTTAAAACACGAAGCGAATCTGGAGAAATAATAAGTTGTTTTTAATTTGTTTATTTACGAGATGGTAATTATTTAGTGTGCATTTACCAGCGTTTAGGCTTTTTCACCCCACTCTGGTTCAAACTCTTGCTGAACACCCACACCTACAAAGACCGTGGGGAAGGAGAGGACGCGGGGAAATCAGAATCGAGATTAACTCTTCTGCCTTTCACAGATCGTTTTTCTTGCATGTCCTTTATTCTGGCACTCACAAAGTTATATTTAGCTTTGTTCATACACAGCAGTACGGAGAAGCAGGTGAGCTGTCTAAAATCGTTACTGTATTTTCATTACGTTTAACTTAAATACAAAATTAGGAAAACCGCAGCTTTTTACTGTTGTTTATTTTAGATAAGCTATAGGTTATGTATTAAGGTGATTTACTACTATGAAAACAGCATCAATAAATTACAATTGATAAAACATATCAATGCGTTTGGGTGCTTAAGAAACAATTTTTATTCAGAAGCAAGACCTTAAAGTAGGGAACTTCTTGAATGAAGAAGTCACTTAAATCGGCTCTAGGATAAAACACAGCATTTGTTAAACATTTTTCCAGGAATGAAGCAAAGACAGCTAATTCTACAAAATGCCTATCGAAGATTTAAAATTCCTGTCAGCAGTGAGGTTGAGCCAGTGATTGAGAGATTAACCGGGACCGTTTCAAATCTCGTCCGTCCTGCTCCAGGTCAGTACACAGGGGAATTGCCGGCATTCATTCTTCCATACCTTACACTTAACGTCTGTAGTATTGCAGCTTGTAAATTCGGTTTAAGATCGGTACGTACGGTACCGCCCGCAAGACTAAAACATCAAGAGACGCTTTTATCCACGGATCTTCGATAAAATGCTTCGAAAAACAGGAAGGACCTTGCGGCAGAACACCTCGGCGGTTTAAAACTCCGCAGCCGTACGGTCAACCCTGCCACGGGGTATTCCGAGTCTCAGTTTCTGAGCCAAATAAAAGCTACCGGGTACGTTGGGTTTGGTTTTACCTGGACACGCAGCTGCACACTTTCCCCTCAGGAAGCTGACGCTGCTGTTCACACAAAACCTTGTATATTAAAACATACCATCAAATATTCAGTGCTTTTTTTTCCCCCCAAGTGGTTAACACCGATAGGTTATTTATTTATTACTTTCTCAACCTAATAATCCAGCGGGGAGGAGACCGGTGCTGCCGGCGGCTCGCTGCCGGGGTCGGGCCAGGCCGGCGCTCCAGGGCCTCCCGCAGCTCCCTGGCTCGCGGGGCACGGCAGGCCCCCGGGCGCGGGCCCCACGCACGGCGCGTACCGCTGGCCGGTAGCATAACGGCACACCGCGATGTACGCCCCTCAGGACGGCACGGCGGCAGCAGCTGCCGCTGGGCGGGCCGCGGAAAGGGCAGTGGCGCAACAGGCCCCGCCTCCGCCGGCGCCCAGTGTGTCGTCATCAGCCGGCGCCGAGGCAGCGGTGAGGCTGGTGCATTTGCTGGCGCGGGTGAGTGCGGGTCGGGGTCCCGGGCTCCTCCCTCTGGGGTCGGTGATCCCCTTGGCGGCGGTGGGGAGTGGGGAAAGGCCCGGCCCCGCGGGGCGGTGGGGGAGGTCCTGGGGCGGGCCGAGGGGCCGGGGGGGCTGTGAGGAAGGCCGCCCGTCCTCCTTCGTGGGCTCTGAGAGGGATGTAGCGGGGCGGGTTTGTCCCTCGGAACGGGTACGTGTGGCGTCCTCCCGGTACCGGGGCCACGTCTTGGCGGTGGGTTGCGCCCCAGTGCACACGAGTGTGTCTGTGCCTGCTGGCTCTGTCGGCTCAGCAGTACTGAGAGCTGCAGGGTGTGTGAAGGCCAGCTAAACCATCGCACCTTCCTGCGACAGGCAGAGCTGCAGGTCATTGCTGTCTTTAGCAGCAGTGTTCTTTTGCTGCTACTCAAGTTATTTAGCTGTAGCTGTGGTCATCCACTCGTGGAGTGTGTGTAACTCGCCTGATACTGTGAAGGAATACTTGTCTCCAAATAACTCTGAACAATTAAAACCATTATAGGCCATTAAGAGGTATGTGAAGGGTACCACTGAGTTATCAAACTCTTGATCACTTTGGTATTCATACACACCTATGTTAGGATTTTGATGGTGGAATTTCTTCTCTCTGGCCCCTTGTTGTTTTGTTTGTTTGGGTTTTTTTTCTACCTACAGTCTGTTCTCAGGATTTCTAATCCCTTGGGTCAATGAAAAAGGTAGATGAGGTTAGCTAGTGTTATATCAGAAGGGAAAAAAGTATAACAAGGCTTATCTTGTTTTATAGTTACGTGAGTGATACATAAGAAATTATTTATTTTTATGTTTCCAGCAAAGAGATTCTTACCATTGGCAGGAGGGAGGAAAGAACATAATATTAATTGA
Source organism: Syrrhaptes paradoxus (assembly GCA_013400615.1). NCBI lineage: Eukaryota > Metazoa > Chordata > Aves > Pterocliformes > Pteroclidae > Syrrhaptes > Syrrhaptes paradoxus. The sequence continues at coordinate 9,639 of VZTO01028138.1, read as the reverse complement.
TCTTTAATGTTTAATAGAAAGTACTGTACCATCTCCATATTTGGAGGTTTTCTATACCAGATTGGTAATGCTCTGACAAACCTGATGTTAGCCTGCTTTTGAAAAGCTGAACTAGGTGACTTTCTGCAGTCTCTTCCAACCTGAATTATCCAGTGTCCTGTGTATCAAATACAAACAAGTTCCATACGTATTTTCTTTCAAGGAAATTTTTCATTTTCTGTTAACTTTAGATTGAGATATTGAAATGATTGTGTATGCCTTGAAAAAATAATTAAAAACAACTGCTGTGCATGTTGTATGTTTTTTGTTTAGAACATGGATTCACAGAAGGATGTTCAGCCTCCAAAGCAGCAGCCAATGATTTACATTTGTGGAGGTAAATAAAGAAAATACATCAGTGAAATTTTTTACTTATTGCTGGCGATTTGGTATTTTAATAAGGAAGAATGCATAATCGTTGTACCGAAGAGTACATAAATACAAATAGTTGCAGTGTAGATTTATTTATTTAAAGCTTGACACACTGATGGGACCACCTGTATGGGGTATATATAGATAGAGGTGTGGAATTAATTCGCTACAACTTGTGTTGCTGTGTGGAGGTCTTCAATCTCCAGAGGACACTTTCTCTCAGTGTCTGCTCATGGTGCAGATAGTGAACCTTCTCGTTAGTGCATCTCAGAAAGGTTTTTTGAAAATGCTGTTTGGTCACTCAGCTTTTATTGAAGTGCAGTAGTCAAATTCGCTCTTAACTATAGATGTCAGCAACTTAAAAATTGGTGATTTTGAGTCATCACTTTAGGAATCTCTGAAATATTTTGTCTTTTAAGAAAATAAATTTGGGGCTTTGGCGGGCTGAGCTGAAGTTTTAATTGCTAAGCAGTCTGGTATCAAGAAGGGAATGTATTCTGTGCAGTAGTTGGTGATTTTTTAGCAATATCCTCTGATCTTAATATAAGTGAAGTTTGCTAATTTTTCTTTTTGCACAGTATCTTAATATCATTCAGCTCTTGGCCGATACAATTATGTTTTGTTTGCCACAAACAGGAATTTGACTATTATGATTTTTGAGAGTTATCTGTGTATTAATGTTTTGTTTATCCACTCTGTCTTCCTCTATCGTATCAGAATGTCATAGAGAAAATGAAATAAAGGCAAGAGATCCTATCAGATGCAGAGAATGTGGCTACAGAATAATGTACAAGAAAAGGACAAAAAGATGTATCCTTTTACACCAGCAGTTGAATGCATTTGGGAAGCCATGGATGGAGACAAGGGAAACCAAATTGAAGATTTGATTAATTATGTAAGAGTCCTTCAATGCCAAAAATTAATACAGCAGAGCAGAGTACTATAGGGAAGCCTCTGCGGTGTGACTGGGGGTCTTGTTTTGTTACCTGGCACTTTCTCTCTTTTTTTGTATTTTCTATGCAAAATAAAATAAGCTTTGATAGTCTGCTGGGTGGTGTACTGTGAGAGGTTGGTATCAGTCAGCCTTATAACAAAATGTTGTAGGGTTAATTAGAGCTGAGTTTTCTGATGTTTTTATGTAGTTCATTGTCACTTCAGATTTAGGCAGTCTCTCTTTTGTTTTTCTTCTCTCTCAGCCCTCCCCCCCCGCCCCCCCCTTCTCCCTGATCTTTTTACACAACACTTTTTTTGTTTCCTTTGACTGCACAATTCCAGTGGTGGTTTTTGATGCCAGATGACTTCTGCTGAAGATAGAGTGACATCATTATGCTGCAGTTTAATCTTTCTGATAACTTTGCTCTGTAAATCCATTGGTGTAAAAATGCAGTCTCATTTGTGTTTTAAGATATTGAAATATTAAAGTTTACTGTGATACTAAATTTTGTCTATCCTGTCTTCCAGCAATGGATTTTTAAAGCTGTTGCTTAAATTGTAGTCAGAGTATGTAGTTTAAGTTCAGTGGCATTGTATTCTTTTTGAGTTAATTTTTGTTTTCGTTACTCTCTAAATTTTATTTACATTTTAACTTTGTTGTATGTTCTTTGAACTCCTATGAACTGCATAACGGTGGTTTGAATTCTACTGACAATAGAAGGCTACCCAAGGCTAGGTCTGGAACAGACCTGGATTTCAGAGTGAATCTCTGAGGACGTGAGAGCACCCATGGCAGGCACCCGGCTGTGGAGGAGCTGTCAAAAAAAATCATCTCTGAGAAAAGAAGAGGGGAGGGAGGCAAGGCATGGAGGAGCAATGTGTAAACAGGAATTCCCAACGTGCTTCTTGACTTAGTTGTACTCGAGGAACGAACTGGATCTGTTCTGTAAAGATCACGGGGGAGCATCCCCAAACTAGAACCCCCTCTTGCTCTGCTTTTCAGAGGGCTGCACCGGGGTCTGCGATAAAAAGATCAAAGGGGTTGTTTTGTACTGATGAGCCAACACTTTTTGTATCTGTTGGGAATGTCAGGTAACACTAACATATCCCTATCCCTGCCGTGCACGGCTCCGCTGCGTCCTGTCCCCACCGCCCGCCCGGGGCCCCTCCCGCCGCTGCCCTCGGGCTCCCGCCGCCGGAGGAAGGTGGCGCACGGCGCGACCTCCGCCTCGCTCCCAGCTGCGCATGCGCGGCGGCGCGGGGGAGGTGTGCGTGCCCCGGCTGAGGCGAAGGCAGGACGCGGCCATTCCTCGGAGGCAGCGCGGCACGGGGCAGGTGCGTGTCGAAATCCGCCACGGGGACCAGGGTCGGTGCTGGAGCTCGGCGGGGCTCTGGGGGAGCCGCGCAAGGGGGTCAGGGGGAAGGACAGCGCCGTGTCCGTTTCCCTGGGCGCGTCCGTGCCGCCGCCATGTTGTACATAGCAACAGTTGCTAGGCACGGGCTGCCGCGCCGCCGCGGCTGTGGTGTGAGGGGAGCCTTTGGTGCGGGATTTTGAGGTAAATTCCTGACTCCAGGGGGTAAAAGTTGAATCGTCAGCGGCCCGCAGCCGCCCTGAGGAGAGGAGCCGCGTGGCTGTGGCGGGGCCGTGCCCCCGGGCAGCCGAGGCCGCCTGGTCGCCGCGTTGCTGAGAGCGGCTCGGGGAAACGAGCGGTTTTATTCCCCGTGAAGCAGGAGAAAATGTTGCAGTTTTGTGATGAATGCCTCTCTTGCTTTTTACTCCTAATTATTCCCTGTATTTGTTTGCATGCATGTTTCTTTTCCTATGCTGAAACTGTGCATTGGGGCAGAATCCTGTCTTTATGCGGTTAGTGAGGAAAGACAAACAATTGGATTTGTTTTGGCTACAGGGAAGGCAAAAGTTATAATTCCACTAGATACACCGAGTTGGTTAACATCTTCCCTCGGAAAAAATAGAGGGTCCTGCACCATCTCCTCTTTCATCTCCTCCACACTTGGTAAAAATAGGTAATACCATATTGTGTTTAGAGAAAAACAGAGAATGTGATAGGCAAAAATGGGCAGTTTTTCTTTAAGCAGTCTTTCTGACTTGTTCCGTATTCTTTTTCCAAAACATATCTCGTATATAACCATATTCCTGTCAGAAAACCTCTGTCAAGAACAGTTTATGTCATCAGGTCTTCAAATCTGAGATTATTCTTTTGTGGCAATAGGTCTGCTTGCGTAACAGAGTAGTACTTTGCAGCATGAGTAGGGTTATTCCCTAAATTAGCATTGCTTCAAAATATAACTAAGTGCATACAGAATCACTACATTTTTTTTCCTTTTAATATTCAGTCATGGGTGATGAGTCAGTACCATTTTTGCTGGACCAAGGAACCACTAAAACATATCAAATACCTATTGGCCATCTGGACTACAAGTTCATTGAAAAATGCACAGATGTTAAACACCTGGAAAAGATTCTAAGGGTCTTAAGGTAAACATTATGTTTTCATAACTTCATTGCTAATTATATTCTTGCTCTGTAAAATTCAAAGGAACCTGTGCCTAAATACTCTATTTCTCTTGAACCTCTTTGTGACTTTCTAATTTAAAAATTAAAATACAAAGTTAAATTAATCATGCTAAAAGTGTCCAAATGATGATGCTAGAAATCCAAGTCCTGTTTTAACCATCCAGAAGGTGTGAGTAACTCAATTCCAGGTTTTTCTCAAATGCTGCTGCTGGATTTTGGTTCTGTCATGAAGCCATCTTGCCTGACTGTGGTGATTTCAGATGATATACCTGTTTTGTGAGCACCATGACGATAATTTTGAACTGTGAATGTGTGTCCATTGGAAAGTGGTTGAAGTGGAATTTTCTGATCAAAATGTTATTGGGTGATACTAGAATTCAGTTGTAACACACAGTCACTACACAGAGACTACACATGCAGAGAAATATGAAGGATGCAGTGCAGTTTAGTTCTTTTTCGTAACTTTTATATCTTGGTGTTTTATAGGTCTGGTGAAGAGGGATGTTATCCTGAACTTACATCATTTTGTGAAAAGCGTATCGAGCATTTAGATCCAAGGAGCAGAGCTCTGAGAAAAGATAAGCCTGCAGCCACAGCTTCTGATTTCACAGCTGAAGAATGGGAAACAATTAACAGTGAACTGATGGTACAGTATAACTAATTTATAATGGTCAGTAGTATAATCACTTTGGTGTATCAATCTTCCTCTTGTAGTGTCTAAGTAGAACGTAATTATTTGATTAAATGAGGAAATGATCAAAGGATTATGTTGGGGCTTTTTATTATTTTCTTGCATTAATGTCACTGAATCTTTAGTGCTCATTTTAACTCTACAGATTTTTTTGTAGATTACTTTTTATTCGGAGAAGCACGATTGCTTTTTGTCTTAATTACTTTTCCCCATTAAGAGCAGTGCATTGTAAGGATAGTTGTTAGGGTCATTGTAGACTAGGAAGTATATCTGCTTTAAGGTACAGATATATAGTTTATTTATTTTTCAGAGCTGGGTGACAGAAATGAATGAAGACTATAATAAACCACAGTTACTGAGAACGGACACACTGCATGAAAGACAAGACAACTTGCCTCCTATTCGTTGTTCCAGCAGCTGTCTTCCTGCTAATCAGGTATCTCCAGTTTTCTAATGTATGCTAATTATATGTCTTTTTAAGTCGGGCAGTTTTATATGTACCAACTTCTAGTCATTGAGCCTTTCTTACTCAATTTATTTTGTTAACCAGAAAGTAAAAATCTTTAAGTTCCTTTGCAAGAGACCGGTGCTTAAACAGAAGTGCCTTCTTAGTACTAGCATGTGTCTTGTTTTAAATCTGATAAAGAATTAACTTTTGGAGCAAATTTTAAACACACTTTTATGTTCTTTGATTCACATTTGAAAGAGGTGTTTAAGTGTATGAACTAGGCTCCTTCTGGATGAAATTATGCCATGAGCTTTTTCTCCAGCTGCCAGTAGGCTTTTGTTCCATGAGACCAGGCAGGAGCTACTCCAACATAAATATCCTGAAACACATACAGTGTTGATGTTGGACCCTCTGCACCAACTTTTTCACTCTATAGCCACTTTTATATTGGGTTGTACTGGTGTGTAGCCTTTGATTCCCCTTATTTTGTACCTTGAGGTGGTATTCTAGCTCTAGCTAGAATAAAAGCTTAGTTAACAAATCTTTAGATCTACAGAATAAGCATTTACATTTCTTCCTAGGTATTGGTTTCCTCCTGTTTTGGTGTTGTTTGTTTTTGGTTTTTTTTCCATTTATTTATCTGCCTGAAATCTGTTTTGTCTGTGACCAGCTTTTCTTACTAATACTAAATGAAGTGCTATTGGAGGGATTTGCAGAAAAGTAGGTGTGGGATGGGATTTTTTTTGAATTGTCAGATGTTATAACGGATGGCTTCACTCTGATTCCCATTATTTTACTCGGAATTCTGGGACACTGTTAGAACAAATTCACTGACGGAGTTTTCTTTTTGGAAGTTTGGAAGTGAGAAATGTTATGAAAGGATTCTTACAGGTGATGTTTCTTATTAATTGTTAATTTGATGCATTTTATTGGAATAATTATTTATTAGTAAATGCTTGATTTGTGTTCCTGTTTTGTCAGAAACTATTTCTTATTGTCAGCTGGTACTTAGACATCAGACAAAGACATCTGGGATAACTAGGCACTCTCCATTATGTGGTACACAAAGAGGCCGGGAATTCCAGTGTAATGCTTTATAAGTGGTTAGTATTGAGACTAAGGAGTGCTTTTGTTTTGTTTTTCATTAATCTGTCCTCTTTCACATTTTGCAATGTGTGTTCCTCTTGACTATCCTATTTTGTTGAATGAAGAATGTCACTGGAGCTTTATTCTTGATTTATGTCCTGTGTGTTTACTAGAACAGAAAATGGTAAATAAAATATCATGTGAACTCAGTGATCCAGATTAGAATATAAGCATAAAATGGTGGAAAGTGGCTTGAAATCTAGGATATGTGTTCTCCATTCAAAGACAAAATATTTATTCTGATTTTTTTTTCTACTTTAAGCCATGCAACAGTCTTTAGGTCAAGTTCTTATCACTTGTTCTCGCTACAAGGTTTAGGTGCTAGCATTGTTACTCAGGAAACCGAGGTACAGCTTTATGCCTTATCTGTGGTATCCTTTTGTCCAAGCAGACGGCCTCTGAAGTAATTGTAACCTGTCCTGGAAGAAGGAAGAGAGGCTTGAAACTGAGTTTTAGATTTCAGTCTTTTTATGTAGCAAAGCAGTAATACCACTACGAGATCGCTACTGAAGAAAAATAAGCTGTTTCTATAGTATGCACTAAATTTATACCTGTAATATGAAATATATAAAAAATCTGATTAATATATTTAATCAGGTTTTATTTCTTTTCTTTCTTGTTGATAAAGCTATGTGTAATCTTACGATTTTTAAACGTGTTTTGCTAATCAGTTAGGATATTTTTACACTGGCATCACATAATTTTGTAATGTGGTATCAAGTATAAAGTTGGCATGATAAATTTCTTCTCTCTGCTAGAAAGAAATCCACAAACCCTTCCATAATTTTATGTTGTTATTTGACTGGAGACTGTTCATCTGATCTGATGCGTAAAAAGTTCAGTATCTCCAGCGAAGCCAAATCCGGAAATCCTTATTGACTCTAAAAGAGTGCATTGCACCAATGGGTACAAGTTTGGTAAATGGAAGCATCTTGTGTCTGTAACCACATTTTCTTTCTGATGCTAAATGTAGGAATTTTCAATTCACTACTAATAGCTTATAACACTATATTTTGTTTTCTTCTTATTGGTGTGAAGTCATGGGGAAGATTTTCTAAAAATGGATAGAAAAAGAGTGAGCTTTATGCAATAAAACACAATATGGAAGTTTCTGATTTACGCCCCTGTTTTTCTTTCACACCATCCGGGAGTTCGAGGTTACATTAATACTGCAAAATAAGAGAGAACTAGAGAGACAGCTTGAGTTGTTCTGTTCTTAACTGGCCACGTTGCTTAATTATTATTTTTGCTGCCTCACTTTTTCCAGGACAGAACTAAAGCATGGGTTTAAAGATGCTCACTTCCAAAAGACTGTATTGAGGGGATTTCAGCAGACTTAGGTTGCTTTGCCAAACACAGTTTCCTAATACCATTCCAGAAAGATTTCTGTCCTCAGGTACCTCCTCATGCTACAGTCCAGGGCATGCAACACACATTACAAGTTTTATGTTCTAAAAATCCACTGTGATGGTATCTATACAGCCTTCATATTATTTTGGATACTCTGAACAAAAAAGAATACTGGTTAGCTGAAATAGGATAGTAATGTCTTAGGCCATCACACAGGGCCAGAGGAGAAGCAAGGCCAAATTCTGTGTCACCTGCGCTGAGGCCAGTCTGTGCTTTGATCTTTGGTCCAGAAATTGTTCTCTGGGCTTCAGACCCTGTGGGATCCATGCATTGTCAGTTCTGGCAAGAAAACTGACAAGGGCACAGATTTATCTTTTTTTTAGTTCCACAGAGTACAAACGTACATTTTTCATCCAAGCCTCTTGGATGAGATGCTCTGAAATATTACTGATTGATAAATTCCTGACTCTGCTGGAGCTGCAACTTGGTTACAATGGTCCCAAGAATGTAAGACCTAGAATTTTTAGAATTGTACATTTTTGAGTCAACACTTATGCCTTTTCCTTAAAAGGACATGGCTGTAGTTCTCTCCCTAAAGTTGCATCAGTGTAAACACCTTACGAGTTTTCTTCTGAGAGTTTCACTATTTTTGTGCTCACTTAAGCAATTCTGGTTTGAAAAAAAAATTGACACTTATTAAATTAGTAAGTTTGTAATATGCACGGGGATGCACACATAATGATAACTCATGTTTCAGGAAGCTGTATTTAGGAGTTACCTCCTCCAAGCACATGCTGATCACTCAGTGTATTTGTGGGCTAGCTTCTTGAAAGACTGAGAACACTAAGAGTAGTTCTGAAGCTATATACTATAAAAGTTTGTGTAACCTGACATTATAGATAGTCAGAAGTGTTTACAGGAAGAATCAGGTTTGCATTATGTAAATAGAGGTGTTTACATCCAACTGCAGAAGTATTTCCTTGTTACAGCGTCCCCACTGGTGAAGCTAGTTTAAGAACTTGATGCTTGTTTCTTTGGTCCAGTTTATCGCATGCTCAGTTGAACTGGTACAGATATTTAGGGATTGTACTACAGTTTCTATCAATGGTTTGTCCGAACCCAGGTAATTGTAAATCTGCAACTGAACAAACAATTACATTGGTCTAACTCAGTGAATGACGGATTGCAAGGTAAGAGAAGGGCTGAACTGCCAGGCCAGAGTAGATGGGAATATTTTGAACTGGCTGTTCCACTGTGGAATACCTGTTTGGAACCACACCTTGCTATGAAGTATTGTTTAAGACAACAAGCAGGGAGGGACATAAATACAGTCTTATGACAGAGGCAGAAGAGATGCCAGAGGTGCCTGCGATGGAAATAGGTTCCATTGCTGTAGCAGATGGGGTGCGATACAAGTCAGTTGAATCTGTTATTGGGACTGATTGCTGCAGGAAGGTCCTAGGGTTAGATTTTAGGTAAGGTAAACCTCAATGATGGAACTTGTTTAAAAGCTAGAATGAGTGTAAATAATCTTGAGAATTAGCTTGAGTGGAGTGCGAAACAGTCAAAAGAAGTCCAGACACTATTTTGCAGTCCAGCATTTCTAAGTTTGTTGTGAGGGTTCCGGGGACTGTCAAAATCTGGACATTACATTCTCTTGGGAATGGGAAGCCTAGAACGAGGTTACTGATTCAATTTCGATATCAAACACCTCATCACAAAGCTAGGTTTCCCCAAGACTGAGTTCTCCCTTGCTGTGTTGAAAGGATGCTTTAGAAGTTGCCAGCACAAGATCGTAATTAGGAAGAGCAGTGTCCTATCTGCAAGTTTCAGTCGGTGCCTCTGACATGTAACGGGGCAGTGAAGAGAAGGTGTGACACTGAAGAGCTCCACAGATTATGACGATATGTGAGATACATGAAAATTTTCATTAAGCATTTGAGAATTAAGACAAATTAAGTTTTCAAGACTATGCTGAGATTAGTCATGAATAGTGTTAGTTACTAGGAACATGTACTGCAGAAACAAACAAAAAAAAAGCTGTGAATTTACAGGTTAGAAATCTGTCTTACTCCCTGGCTGTTTCTCTTTCAGAACAAAAAGTCACAAAACAAACAAAGAAAC